>JAODFZ020006387.1:0-16532 GCA_027574845.2 Deinopsis erosa
CGAAATATCAAGCCCGTTTAGTTGTAGAAAAAGAGTTACGAGTAGCACTTTCCTCATTGACTCCGAGGTTTGATAAACTTTCATAAAACCTGCGTATTATTTTATCAAATAAAAGGGAGGCTCCAAGAATAATTTTGTTTTTAAGGGAGGCGCAGTGACATAAAGTTTGGAAACCACTGGTGTAGACTAACCTAATATTTACCTTGTACTAATGCAGTCCGCAATAAACATAATAAATAAATTTTAAATTGTGCACGAATCCATTCATCGCCACCCTCCCATCCTACACCATCCAAAAACACATCATGTTTCTCTTCACTGACATGCTTAACAATATAATCAGCAAAACGTAGATCTTCAGTTGTTAAATGCAATTGTTTACGTAATTCAATATCCTGACACTCAATACGTCCACCATCAATATCAACTAAAATATCATATAATTGTCGTTTTTGCTTAAATAATACATTTGTCGCTCCAGCCAAATAGCCACGCACATTTACATCGGTCAATAGATCCATATAGGGTAAAGATAAGTACGGTAAGCAGAGATAGCCCTGTTTGAATAGCGATAGGGGAAAACCACAATTTTCGGTTTTTATTTGCGTCAAATAGGCGAGATTTGCTTGTTCTGATAGGCCATCTGCACTTGAATCACGTTTCAATGATGCTGTTTTATCGAAATTAGACGTTTCCGTCAATTCCGTGCCCAATTCGGTGTTATTTGTCTCTTCAATTACTGCACTCGTATTTTCCTCAATTTGTGTATCTTTCTGTGTATGTTGAGGACTTTGATCTGGTGTTATATCATCATCCGAGAAATTCGGCATGGGCGACATTGGTCTAGATAACCTATAAAACATATATGTATTTACAAAATATTAACCTAATCAGTATTGCGAACTTACTTAATGCAAGCAGATTCATCTAAACCATGCTCAATCATACCAGGATGTAAGGAGAGAAGCGTTAGAATCATTGAGCATAAAGGATGCACAGGCGATTTATAAAAAATGACGCGACGCTCTAACAATAATAGCTTAAAGAGTAAGATGGCTTTGTGACGCCATTGCAAGATGAAATCCCTTGCTGATAAACCTAGCAACAAATCAACCAATCATTTATCTTCATATTGCTATATATGGCAAGAAAACAACGCACCAACAAATGCTTGTGTCGGCGTTTCAGTTTGCATTAAAACTGCATTCAAATGATGATAAGTGTCTTGTAATAAAGACACTTTGCTAAAATCGCCCTCCTCGAAGTACGCGTGTGTTATTAAAGCCATTTTAACTTGTATGTGACCATAGAGTGGCACTGTACTTAAAACGCATACTGATTTTTGTACGGTGCCTCTTGTTATGTCGGAAGTTAAATTTTTAATTTTCTTAAAAGAAAGCGTACAATGAGAATTTTTGTTATAAAATCAATATTCATGTATACGTACTTCTACAGGTATTTGCCTAAAACATGATATTCCATATATTGTCCTAGGGGGTTTTGTCAAACTGGGCAAATGAAAGTACACTGTATCACTATCGTAATTGTGAGAACCATCTGGTAAGGCTAAAGTTGGTAAATATTTCCAACCGATTGGGCAGTCGTTTGAATTATCTGGTACTAATTGCGGATATGAATATTCAACCTAAAACAATTGCATTATTAGTTTGTTTGTTTGAACAATTGATGGCTAAGTAGCACTTACCTGACAACCTTTTTTATGATGAAAACCAACGACTAGCACATAACAAATTGGTTTTTCCTTATCATCCATTATTAATACATAAATCTATTATTACAATATATTCTTACTTATTTATTTATTAAAATATTGAGAAATATTACGTCAAACATTCAACGCCATTTTGATGTAATACCAACTGTATAAATGGAACATCAATAAATGTCAAATTGGAAATTTCTAAAGCGGCATCTATTAGGCAGTAGGTCAACATTCAATGACTATGCAACTTCTTAAACAATTCTATTTTTGAATTAATGTCTATCTTTTACAACTTTTATTTCCTCATTCGACACAATCCGCTTAAATAGAATGCTTTTATCTTGCTTTAATTGAATAGTCTGAAAATTCGAATCATTCCATGATAAAATTTGCGTATCCAGCCACATTCTTTTATCATTTCGTACATTAATTCTATCCAATAATGTATTTGATAGAGTTGGTATGATAGGACTTAGAATAATTCCACATATACGTAATGTTTCTAACGTTAAATGCAATACGACATCCAATTCATCCAATTTATTCAACTTTTTTAATTCCCACGGCTTCATTGTTTCAAAAAACAAATTTGCTGCGTGCAATGCAGCGATCGTCTCATCCACAACCTTATAGAACTTATAAATTGAATAATGCTGGTGACAAATATCTAAAACATAGGCAACCAAATTAACATACACATCACTATGGCAACCAATCAACAGAGCAACCTGGTAAATTAGAAATGGCGTCTACGAGTTTTTTAGTAACATTTTCACGACATAGCCTCTCAAAAATCTCATTTTCAATTGCAGGAAAGACTTGTTGTGGATTTAGCGCTTTGCCTGTACAACGACTTAATAGATTTCCTAGCGTATCAGCCAATTCTGAGTTTAAAATGCGTAAAACTTTCGTATCACTATAATCTGTAAGTAAATAAAAAAAAAGTTACTAAATTTTAATGAAATTCCCCTAGATTTCTCTACGTTACTTCCGTCACTATGTGGGACGCCTTCACGCAACAAAAAGTAGCGAAAACCATCAAACGTATATAAGTCGCTTTGTTGCAATGGACAAACAACATTCCCTTTCGATTTCGACATTTTCTCATTATCCACCGTCCAATGTGAATGGCATAGAATTGATTTCGGTGGTTCAATATCGGCGGCCATTAAAAATGCAGGCCAATAAATGCCATGAAATCTAAAACAGTATTAAATTACCGAAAATCGAATGTAATAATGTTAAACAATCACTTTAAAATGTCTTTTCCGATGACATGCAAATCGCACGGCCAAAATTCCGTATATTTCTCATCCGGATAACCAGCAGCTGTTAAATAATTAATTAGCGCATCCATCCACACATAAATTGACTGCGAATCGTCGTCAGGTACACGAAGACCCCAATGCACGCGTTCTGATGGTCTTGATACCGACAAATCAGGCAATCCGTCATCTAATAAATCTAAAAGTATTTTTTGAAACTTTTTCGGCCGTATTACATTCTCTAAAAATATAAAAATATAAAAAATGTCTGAATATTTGATCTATATAGCAAACAAACCTCTTTGTAGCCAATATTTAATGTCATCTTGAAAACTATTCAATTTAAACATGTAATTTTGTTCCTCTGTCCATTCAACTGAATGGCCACTTTCAGCCGAAACCATTTTCCGCGTGCCATTTAGTGTTGTAATTTCTTTTAGTTGCGTATCGACTAGAAATGTCTCGTCCGATACGCAATACCAACCTGAATAATTCGACGAGTATATGCAACCCTTCTTACATAGTTTGTTCTAAAACATGTTATATTGGTTGCGCATTAGTGTTGAGTAAAATTATTTATTTATATATTTATAGTTGATTATAAATTACCCAAAAATGTTGAACAGCTATCTTATGTTTCTCATCAGTTGTACGTATAAAATCCGTATAGTTTATATTAAATGCATCGAATGTACTTTTATATTTATTCGATATTAGATCACAATATTCTTTTGGTGTTGTTTTATTTAGTGTTGCAGCTTGTTGTATTTTTGTACCATGTTCATCAGTTCCAGTAGCAAATTTTAATTTTTCGTTTGTGAATAATAACTTTCGCCATCTGTACGCAGCATCCGCAATTACAGAACTATACAAATGTCCAATATGTGGTGCTAGCATACAAAATAAAAACATAACCTAACATCTAATTCAATACAAAATACTTACATGCATTTACATAATAAATCGGCGTTGTAACATAGAAACTATTTGTACTTACAATAGCATTATGTTTATTAAGTGATTTATATAATAATCGCATTTTTTAGAACGTTGCGAACGAGTTTAAAACGCTATTAAGTAGAGGTAAGCATCATGCAACTGTCACAGAAATTTGCTTACTAATTTCGTTTAAAATAGAAAATGTTTGATCAAAATGAAGAGCAGAAGCTGGATTGGATGTATAAAGGCGCCACTAGTCTAGTGGATCGTGAAGAGTATCTATTAGGTCGCTCAGTCGATAAACAATTGGAACAGCTCAATGCAGAAGAGAAAAATAAGCAATTGGGGACTATAGCACCACCAAAAAATCATGTCGAACATGAATGTATACCTCCATCGATAAGGGGATATAAATTAGAACAGAAATTACCCGAACAAGTCGATTTACAAGCAAAATTGCAAGAGGATCCGCTTTTAGCGATCAAAAAACGCGAGGAGGAAAGTCGTAGACAATTTCTACAGAATCCTGTACAATTAAAGAAGCTGCAGAAAGCGTTAAGCAAGCAGAATAAGTCAAAGAAGAAGAAGAAGGGTGATGATTTAGATGAGAAATTGAATTTATTGAAAGAGAACGCGATTGGAAGCTATTTGAGCAAGGATAATAAGAAAAGTAAACGAGAAAAGGATTTGGATATTATTCTAATGCATAAATTTAATGCATTGAAAGGTAAATTAAGTGCGGATGACTTGCGGGATATCATGGATGGTAGGATAACGGATTCGAGTGATACGAGCAGTGAGGAAAGTGAGGATGATAATGATTCAGACGATAAGAGATGTGTTAAGAGAAAGAAAAATGAGAGGAAATCTAGGCGGAGGAGTAAAGAGAGAGTGAATAAGTTGCATAAAAAAGTGAAGAAACGCAAGAAAAGTGAAAGCAGCGATGATAATCGGAGGAAGAAGAAGAAGTCTAGAAGGCGGCGTTCATCTAGTACCAGCTCAAGTAGTAGTAGTAGTAGTAGTAGTAGCAGTTCCAGCTCAAGTAGTTCGAGTGATAGGAAAGCTAAAAAACATTCAAAAAATAAAGATTTTAAGAAAAATCGACATAGAAGTTCTTCCAGTAGCAGCAGCGATGAAGATAATCGACGAATTTCATCAAATTCGAGGAAGGATCATGCGTCTGGTAATAGTAGAAAGGATAATGAAAGGAAACGCTCAAAATCTCCTGTTAGAGAGAGGAAAAAAGGGCAAAATCGGCATTCTCGTTCAAGATCGCGTAGCCCAAGAACGCGTAAAGATCGAAATGGCAGCAGGGAATCTGACAGACAAACAAAACGTCGTTTCATTGGCCCAGAACGTCCCACATTCAACGAACATCAGCAATCCGACTCCGACGAGAAATCGCATAAAATTCATAATTGGGGTTTGGTGAGTTCAGATGGACGTAAAATACCATTATCATCAAAATCATCTGATAAACATAAAAAATCTGATGCGAAACAGAATAAAAAAGATGATGATGAAGTGAAAAAAGCGGATTATTCACGAGCAAGAAAGAAATTGTCGGATGAAGAGAAGGAGCGACGTCTCAAAGAGATGATGGAAAATGCTGAAGTACGCGATAAGGAGCGTGCACGTAATCTCCGCAAGCATCGCGAAAGTGAACGTAAAGACGATGAGAAAGAGAAAGAATTCAATCCGGAATTTGTTCATAAAGAATTACTAAAATCGGCTAATAATAGTACAGTGGAAAGTCGCATTCGTTCCAATTTGAATAAAATACAAAGAGGCAGAAGCGATATGAACACACATTTTTCAAGACGTACATAAATTTCTATTTATATCAAATTTATTCATTATGTCGAAAAAAAAAACGTGTTGTGTGTATGAATATGTGACATATGTGCTCAATTGGCCTGCGTAATAAGCAATTGAAACATTAGATGGCAACCCAATCATCATGATGGAATTAGGGTGCGTTCACACCGTCTAGAAAATGTTGTATAGCAGAATTATTATTTATATTTCCATAGTAACGAAAGCTATAGTGTGATTACAGCTGTGTGAGCGTTTCGTTACTGCTTTTCGTTTGCTATATAGTCACTGTAGCGTTCGTTACTATGAAAATTTAAATAATAATTCTGCTATACAACTATTTGCTATACGCTATACAACATTTAGTAGAACGTGTGAACGCACCTTTATTTTCCCACAATAGATGGCATTGCAATCACGACAGTTGAAATAATTTGTAAATATCTTAATTATTTTATACATATGCATAGGAAGGATAAGTAGACTAATTGTAAGATTGATTAAATAATAAAACAGACAGACACTTAAAATACTAACACAAATTCAGTCATTCGATGCCATTCACACATTCATAGAAATCTATCAATAAATTAAACGCGCAATATCTCCAACGACTTATTATAACAAATTGCGATCCAATCGGGCTGTGTTGCGCCCCATTGAATTTGATTCACCTCACCTTCAGCGGCCGTATATGCTAGAATGGGGTCTTCAATGGCGCGCGGCATTTGCTGTATATCCCAAATGAGCGCTTGATGATCATCGCCCGCCGTACAAATGTGACAGCTGGAATGGGGCGCCCATGCGATACCATTCACACACGCACGATGGTTATTTAAACGCGCCACAGGCGTACACGGCACGCGCACATCCAAAATGATCACTTCACACGCGTCCATTGCAATCGTTGCTAGGTAATTCGGATCTTGTTTATTCCATGCTAATCGTAGTAGCGGTGTGTGTGCGGGATCTTCGTAAATGATCGTAGAGTGCTCCAGATGGCGTAAATCGAACATTCGAACGGATCCGTCAGCGCCTACGGAAGCGAACATGTCCCTTCCACCGCCCGCTCGAGAGAATGCAATATCGTACACTTCCTTATCGTGCGCTATCAGCTGCGTTTTGACGTGTCCTGATACTAGATTCACTCTACCGAGCATTTGTCCCGTCTCCAAGCCCCATATTGTGCATGTGGTGTCAATTGACGATGTGCCAACCAGATTCGGATCAACTTCATTCCAATCGAAACTCGTTAACGGAGCGCAAAAATCTGAATTCTTATTATTATTTAATACGCATTCTAAACGTGTATCCGGTTCGCTGGCTCGCCAAACTCTCAAATAATCACCACTGCAATACAATTTTCGTTTATAATTTCACATAAAAAAGGTTTTTTTATAGGAAATTCACCTGGTTGCTAGTAAATCAGGAAAGACACCTTTGCTATCAGGTATCCACATGATTTTGGTTGTTGGATATGGATGATCGAAGGTACTTTTCGGTGTAAATTCGCTGCTATCTTCATCCAAGGAAACTATTTGCACTTTATTATTATATTCCTCGACGAAACTGCCTAATGCTAAACGAAAACGCTTATCTGGTCGCACCGACCAATTCATACTATATAATGGCCATGGTGCGATATATTTATAAATTTCTTTGCGTTTTCCTGCTGGTCCTACACCGGAATGAGCCATTCCTATAATATTCATTTAATCTACCCCCTAAAATTAGTAATTCTATTTAAAAATGCTCACTATATGGATATGTATATATAAAAAATATTATTTAATAGTTTTTTTTAGTAAAATAAAGAATTTTTGTTGTAATTTATGTAAAATTGTTTAATGTCAGTTATGAAAACATAACCAACAAAAACAAGAAAATCAATAATCAAAATAACAACTTTATAAATTCTTATAAATTAAATTACTTAATTTATATAAATCTATTATCAATTTTATTACTTCAATATGTTGTTAAAATGAACTTAAATATTTATTTTATCTAATAGCGTATGTATTTAATTTGACTTTTGTAGTGTACATTTCTAAGCGTTTGATTGGTCGAATCAAATTTCTAACGGACAATGCGCATAACCGTTATGAATTCAACATTCTTTGTTTTCGATGGAGTCGCTTTTCTACGTACAACAAGTGAATTTAATTTGTGAAGTATTTTCGTATAAATTTGTGTGTTATTCTATGGTAAACTAATCAATATCAAATAAACTGTAAGTTGTAATAATAGTTTGACAAAAATAATAAGGAAATTCCATAAAATCCAGCCTTCGATTTTTGGCGGTTATATTTTAACCTCAAAAGCGTCTTCCATCACGACGCAATTGCCGTTATACTATAATAATAAAAACCATTTTCTAGTTAAAACAATGTCGACATATGAATTCGGTTTATTGACGTTCCACAAATCGAATGGAACGTTTATGAATAAATCGTTTCCTTTGAGTGTAAAGACATTTACCATTGGTACATCACAGAATGCTGATATACGTTTGAAGAAGAGTCGTGATATTAATGACATTCATTGTCTTCTGAATGTAGATAAAGATGGAATTGTGAGTGAATTACATAATATTGCAACAAATATTAACACAATTTCATTACAGGCGACGCTAATTAACAAAGTTCCTTTGAATCCAGTTCAATTAAATGGGCAGAATGTACTTAAACACCAATGCTTGAAGCCAGGCGATGTTTTCAGCATTATGGGATGGTCAATGTGTTACAATAATGATAATTTATCACCTGAAGTAAGTTCAATGTTCATTTTGCAACTGATTTTTTATGAAATTTTGTTTAGATTTTAAAAAAAGCTGAAAAATACAATGATCATTTTCGTTTACCTATTGAACGCCGTTTCTCAACACCAGCAAAATTGAGAAAACGAATATCGATTACACCACAGTAAGTTATTTACTCACAAATAAAGGCAATTATTTATTTATTCATTCATTTATTAGGCCAACTTCGAAGAAGCAATTCAGACGTAAACGCTCTAATTCATTCGGCAATGCCGATGAATTTGAAGTGATTACAGAATCGAGCGAACAATTCAAAACGCCTGGAAGAAAACGGTCAATTCGTATCAGTAATAATGGTTTTAAATCCGCTAATATATCAAATAATTCAGCATTACCATCAAAAGCATCCAAAACGCCTGTTCTAAAACAAGGGTAAATATTCAGTTAATTCATATTGATTAAAATAGCATGAACGCATCATCAATTTTTGTGTAAATTTATAGGTTATGTTTTAATCATGGATATCTTTTCTATTTATAAATTATTCTAGTAACTACCAACATAAGTAAAGCAAAATATCCAAATTTTACACAAGTACACATTTATTAATTGTATATTTTTTGTTTTCTAGATTTAAAATATCAACACCGAAAAGTAACATCAAACCAACATTACATAACGAATTAATGTTAAAGAATTTAGTAAAAACAAAACAAGAACAACAGCAAGAAGATGAAGTTGAGGAGGTTAATGAAAGTAGTGCTGAGGGAATGGAAAACGATGAACCGGAACGTGAAATAAAAACGCCTGTTAACGAACCACCCGATAATCTTGATACATTTCTAACACCCGCGACTAATACATCAATTGTTCTAATCGAAAGTCCTCTTGAGGAAACGGTACAAGTGCGCAGTAAAAAGTCAGTCGCAAAAATTATAACAATACAGCGTTTAACAAATAATGATGATTCGATAACAGTTTTGGATTCGCCGAATGCGAAAACACCAAAATCAACAGTACCCGCGCATAAAACGCCAACAAGTGCATTGAAAAAGTCGAAATTGATGAGTGAATTATTGGAACGAGCTTCTACAAGTACACCCAGTGTACCAATTCTACCCTCTACAGATGATGTCGTTATATTACCTGACGAACTATCCGAAGAATCTGCATTTGATCAAACTACACTCTCAGATTACACAGAAGAAAGCATCTTCATTGATTCATCAGATGATTTGCTACCGAGTACTTCAAATATACAACGCAAATCGATGCGTTTATCACAATCGGTTGGTAATACCAGAAAATCGCTTATAGTAAAAGAGGAGGTACAATTGAGTGCGAGTAAGACCTTAGATTTCAATGAGGAATCGATTGAGGAGAATGTTGCGCCGGATTTAGTATCTGATTCAGGTGTACATACACCAACAGCTAAGCAGGGACCATCGCAAAGTGAAATTGATACTGATAAATATAAAACACCAGAAACAAAAACGCCGATTCTGTCACGTTCAGCAATGAAACAGCATAAATCGACGGTGAAAACGGTTGATAATGATTCGACGCCGAAAGGTGTGACTCCAGCATCCAAATCGCGCAAATCTTTGAAACATTACAATTCAGAAGATTTGATTGATGTGCTTGAGACGAAAAGCAATGATGCAGCCAACACATCAACTTTACCCAGTGATAATAAGCGTAGAAGAGAAACGTTAGCTGATTCGTTAGAGAAATCGACAAAAAGGCGCAAAATCGGTACGAATTCGGGTGATGATTCATTCGACGATTTTACATCATTTAAATCTGACGATTTTCTATCTGAAACAGAAAAAGAGTTGTCCGTTTTGCAGGAGAATGAAGATAAATTATGTTCCTTGCTGGATGATGAGGATGTGGCGAAGGCAAGACGTTCATCAGCACAACGTAAAAGTTTATTAGCTGAATGCAGTAATACAACCATTGAAACGGTAAATACATCTTCGTTTATTTATATGGCAGCCGATGATAGTGAAGGAAATCAGTCGATTGATGATGAGAAAACAAAAGATTTAATAACATTCGATAACACGGCTGATGAAAATGTTGACGATTTCGTTGAAAATGTTGTTGGGGCAAATGAAGAATTGTCAGATAATGATCCGCCCGCTGAAGAAAGTGTAAATGAGTCAATAAAAACGCCAAAACCGAAACAAATGGAGTTGGGAAATGATTTATCTGATGTTGAAGTGGAATTATTGAAATCACCAAAAGCTGAAAAAGAGGCGGAGAATGATTTAACAGATGTTGGCGGTGAAAAAGAATTATTGCAAACACCAAAACCACCAGCAACAACATCTATAAATGATTCACCTGATGTGCAAGATACAGAGTCGGAAGATGATTTAAAAAGTCCGAAAAGTGTTGAAAAGGAACAACCTATACATAAACCTCAAAGGGAGCCCAAGAATGATTTAACAAGTCCGAGAGGTGTTAAGCAATTAATGCAGACACCGAAACCAAAGCAAAAAGAACCTGAAAACGATTTGACTGATATTAAAGGTGTTAAGAAATTGTTAGCTACACCTAAAGAACAAAAAGAGCCTGAAAATGATTTAACAAGTCCGAGAGGTGTTAAGCAATTAATGAAAACACCCAAACCGATGCCGAAAGAACCGAAAAATGATTTGACTGATATTAAAGGTGTTAAGAAGATGTTAGCTACACCTAAAGCGCAAAAAGATCCTGAAAATGATTTAACTGATGTAACAGGTGTTAAACAATTATTGAAAACGCCAAAACCGCCTGCAAACCAACCGAAAAATGATTTAACTGATATTAAAGGTGTTAAGAAATTATTAGCGACACCTAAGGCACAAAATGAACCGCAAAATGATTTAACTGATGTAGAAGGTGTTGAAGAATTAATGAAAACACCTAAAGAAGATGAACCGGAAAACGATTTATCAAGTTCTGTTGATATTGACTTAACACTTAAATCACCTGATAACGTTAAAGATGTGCAGGTACTGGAAAGTGATGATGATGGTTTGAATGTGTCAGGTGTTGAATTGTTACAAGAAAAAGAGAATGGAACGTTTTTCGGAAAGGCTTTGCGTACGTATATGAGAAGCCCTAAAAAGGGTGCCAAAGATGATGATAAAATGAATATTGCGTCAACTACAATCGAAGACCAATCAATCAATCAAAGTGGCAATGATCTACATGAGAAAGCAACTAAAAAGAAACAATCCATGATTGCTTTTGAAACACAAGAGGATCAAAAAGATGATGATGATGTGGCTGAAGATGAAGAGATTGTTGAAAATATTGAGAAAGATGATGAGGAAGCTAAAGTTGGTGAACACAATGATGTTGAGGAGCTTGAAATTGATGAAAACAATCCGAAAGATGATGAGGAGCCGGAAATGAATGCACAAACAGCAACGCAGCGTAGTGCACATAAACGAAAGCAAGTTTTAGAGGTTAGAAGCGATGATGCAACGAATATTGTAATTGAGAGTGACGTCGAATGTGATATTGCTGACGAAGAAGCTGTCGATGAGACTGAAAATGTTGTCATGAAAAGTTCAAGGAAGCAGCGACGTGAAACAGCCACCGATAATGATCAAGACGATGTTACTGAAGTTACTAAATCAACCAGAAAGTATAAAAAAAGAAAACAAAACAATGAGGAGGAGGATGAAACAAAGGACGAGCCTGAAAATGATGTAACAAGTCCGAGAGTTGTTAAGCAATTATTGAAAACATCGAAATCGAAGCCAAAAGAACCGAAAAATGATTTGACTGATGTTAGAGGTGTTAAGAAAATGTTAGCGACACCTAAAGCGCAAAAAGATCCGGAAAATGATTTATCTGACGTAAGAGGTGTTAAACAATTATTAAAAACACCTAAAGCGAAACAAAACGAACCGAAAAATGATTTGACTGACATTAAAGGTGTTAAGAAATTATTAGCTACACCTAAGGTACAAAAAGAACCAAATAATGATTTATTGGATGTAGAAGGTGTTGAGGAATTAATGAAAATACCTGAAGAGGATACTAATAATCAAGAAGATGATGAAGAAGCTATCGATGAGACGGAAAGTGTTGTCACGAAAAGTTCAAGGAAGCAGGGACGTGAAACATCCACCGATAATGATCAAGATGATGTTATTGAAGTTACTAAATCAGCCAGGAAATATAAAAAGAAGAAGCAAAATAATCAGGAGGATGTTGAAGATGAAATGAAGGATGAAGTAGATGATGAGGAAGTTGGGAAAACAGAATCGACGCAGCAGCAACAACTTGATGATAAGAATGTAAATGATGCACTAAAGGGAATGGAGATGAGAGTTGTTATTGAACAAATAGATTTATCTTCACCAATTAGACGCAGTGGAAGAACTAGAAAGCCTAAAGTGATAGAATCTGATTTGAACGTAAAAACGAGTAGAACGAAGAAAAAAGAAGAATTATCTAGTACACCATCGGTAGTAACACCGAATAGAAAGGAATCACCTAAAGTTAAGGAAGAATTAACAACTAAAAAAGAATCAATTGCGAAGAGGAAGAAGGAATCTTTGCCGAAAGCTAAAAATGAATCAATAACGAAGGTTAAGAAAGATTTATCACCTATTAAAATTTTATCTCCACCAGCTACAAGAACTCGACGGGCGAAACGCATTATTTCTTCTAAACAGGACGAACCTGAAGTTCTAGTCAGACCAACAAGATCGAAACGCGCTAAACTTGAAACAGAAATTCCTATGAAGTTGCAGGAAGAAGTTTCTAAAACGACTCGTGCTAAAACTCGTGTTGCTAAAACAGTTGAAGAAGTGGAAGAACTTAAAACGAAGGTTACAAGAAATAGGCGTTTAATGAAGACTGAAGATGAGATTGAGGAGAAGAAAGTTGAAAGTCCAATTAAGAAATCGTCACGTCAAAGGAAAACTGTGGAAACTGTTAAAGCAACTAAAACTACACGCAAGGAGAGTGAAGTTGATGAGGAAAGTGATGATACAGAGAAAATGGTAGATGATACACCTAAAGCTACAAAAAGGGGTAGAAAGAAAATTGTAAAAGACACTGAAGAGAACGATAACGAAGATGAGCCTTTATCAAAGATTGTAACAAAATCTACACGTGGAAGGAAGAAGAACGAGGAAGAAAGTACGCCAAAACATAGTTCACCTTCAAAGAAGAGAAAACAAGAAGTCGAAATTGAAAAGGAAGAACAAGTTGTAGAAGCAACGCCGAAAAAACGAACTCGGCGAGCAAAAGTTGAAGCGCCTGTCGAGGAAGAAAAGTCTAAAGCGCCTCCTGTAGAGGAAGAAAAATCTAAAGCAAAACGTGGTAAAAAAGCAGCTGAAAAGGAGCCCGTAATTACAATAGAAGAAATTATAAAACCAACTCGTACTCGACGAGGCAAAAAAGAAACAGAAGTGCCAGAAAATGAATCACCAACTAAAAAGTCATCATCAAAGAAACTGGATGTAGAAATCTATGAAGTGAACGAGACTCCAGTTTATGCAGAAGTAAAAGTGAGAAGTAATCGTGCCGTTGGAAAACGGCGAATATTGAGCAAGGATGATATTGATAATGCTGTAATGAAAGTTGATAAACAATCACCACGCAAAAAGGCGCGTGCGACCAGCAAAGTTCAAAAGAATGTTGTTGATGAGGATGTACAAATAATAAGACGTTCGGCGAGAACTAGGAAATGATTAATTTTTAAAATGTGTTTTTTATTATGTACTATTTATATAAGATTAGATACATATGTTTGTTTTTATTATTTTTCTTAAAATGGATTTAAATCATCTTAGGTTTAGACATACTTATTCTGTATATAAAATAGAAGGAAAGAAAGATATATATTTTGCTGCTTTAAGAAAAAATTTAATTAATAAATTAATTACTCTTTATAATCTATTTTTTTATTACATTTCCATAGATTGTAAGAGGTTTATATTGAAATAATTAATACAAGTACTAAATATTAAGAAACTTTAAAAATTTATAGTTACGATATATCAGTTAGTTTGTATTTACTTCTACTAAATAAAACTATTCTTACAATAATGATTAGTGTTTAATAACCTTTCAAAGTTATTTAAAGTAATATAGATTATTTAGAGGAATTATTTCATCAAATAAATTCAAATTTAGATGGATTTTGAAACATAACCTCAAAGTTGTTTAACAATTGTGATTGTGATTGAGTAAATTGTCAAAATATGGAAGAAAATCAAAGGGCATTGTACAATTTTTTAGATTGTAAGTTATCGCCTAAGATCACAACACAAGCAGCAGCGATGGATAATTACGAAGCTCAAAATTTAGTAAATGAAAATCCATTAATAAGATCGCGAGGCTTTTTAGCTTACACATCAATCAAACCGCCTATAGATATCGATTTCGAGCTAATATGTGCTGTAAATATTCATTATATATCAGTATGCACAACAGTTGGTACTCAAAAGACAATTGGAATCGAATTATTAGCGAAAAACAATAATGGAACATTTCAATCAATTGGACAAAGTTTCTACAATCAAAGTGGCGTAGTATTTTACAATTCAAGATATTATTCGAAAGGAAAGCTTCCAGGAAATGTAAATACAACATATAGTTTAAATTATTTTAAAAATTATACATTTAGGAGTTACACTAACGCGACCGCAGTGCGTCTGCGAATTTTGCGAACGGAACGATCAGTTCCTTGTCTAGGACAAGTAGAAATATGGGGAAATGTCTCTAAAACGTGTTCAACAATTACCTGTGATACCATAAAACGAATAATGTTTAAAAAACTTGAGTGCAGTTCGAATGGGATGGTAAATTCGCTTTGTGCTACTAAGAAAAGGGACTTTGAGGTGCCTGAAGACTTTAAGGATGCTCTGACGTATGAAATCATGGCAATTCCTATGACATTACCAAGCGGTCATACAATCGATCAAACCACAATCGCAAAATGCGTTGAAAATGATGCATGTTACGGTAGGCAAGCGGGCGACCCATTTACAGGTCTCCCATTCACTGATAAAAGAAAACCGATACTCAATACAGCGCTTAAAACTCGCATTGATATGTTCCTTATTGAAAATGCACATCGATCTGAAACATTCCACTTGCCACGCACAACGGGAAAAAAATTTAAATTATCAACCGAATGGACTGTTACATCAAGCAAAAAACTAATTCTGGGAGATGATAGACCGAAAGATTTAGACGATGCAATCGCACAAGTTATAAATAATCAAAATTTCGTATCATTTACGCGTGATGCTCCTAAGCAATCAAAGAAATTGTGCGCGAAATGTAATTCAAGCGATAATTTATATTCAATTTCATGTCCGCATTTGCATTGTCGCAAATGTTTATTAGGCTTAGTAGGTGTATGTAATGAATGTGGTAAATTATTTAGTAAAAGAGATGTACTCAAATTAAATTTATAATTACATATAACCTATTTTGTAAATGGGACTTTATAATAATTTATTACCACATTGAATTACCAATTGTAATTCAGAAAGTGTTTTTTTTATTTCATATTTTGTTTGTGTTGAAAGTGAGTGAGACATTTTATTTATTAATATCTCTCATCCGCTAAGTTTGTCACTGTTCTTAATTCTTAATTTTTCATATGTATCGTTTTTTATTATAATGTTTGAGTTATTTTTGCAAAAGTAAGAAAAGTAACAGAAATATATTCAAATTTGTTGTTGTATTTGATAGTTGATAATGGAATAGAAAATTTTTGCGAGCAAACAAACAGACGAAATCTAAAATTCTAATTTTTATTTCAGTTTTAAAATATGTACCTTTTTATTCTTATGATTAGATTCGTCAGAATATATGGATATAATATACATAATATAAGTTTTGTTTAGATTTTTGTATAATTCTGAAAGTGGGGAAAGTACATACAGGTATCCCTCGATTTGCGCGGGGGATGCTAAAAACACTGTGCAGTTCGAAATCGCACAATCAGATTGAAAAAGAAAACAAGCGAGCATATTTGCCTATTTTAGGGACGCGGGAAAAA
>JAODFZ020006475.1:0-18985 GCA_027574845.2 Deinopsis erosa
GGAATATGAAAGATTTGAATAGAGGACAAGTGTTGGGTGTAGGTAAAGCGAATATTGTATGGCCTGGATTATCAGCACCAATAATAAGAGGCAAGGAGTTAGTGCAACAACAGAAATTACCAGAAGATCCTGAAAGAGAGAAGAAACTAATTGAATTGAGAAATGCAATGGGAACGTTTCGTCATAGTAAACTTCTTCCCATTGAACGAGGCTGGACTGGATCGAAAATGCCTGGAAGAAGCATTGGACCACCAGATGCAGTTGTAGATGGTAAAAAATCCAATAAATTCATATAATATATAAATAAAATTGTATTTTATAGAAACATTTGATGGATTTGATACGAAAGTAATTGAATTTAAAACTGTATTTAATATGAAAGGCAATTATGGAAGGAAACGAAGAGTTTCCGCGTTTTCTGTGACTGGCAATGGGCAGGGTTTAGCTGGTTTTGCTACAGGTAAAGCTATAGACCCAAAAGTGGCTCTAAGAAAGTCTAAAAATAGAGCCGGACAGAAATTAATGCATATTAAATTATTCAGGAATCACACAGGTAATATTTATATAAAATAATTGAACATAACTTAATTTTTGATTAGTTTTTCATGATTTCTTTACTCAATTTGGACAAACAAAGATATTTGTTAGTCAACGACCTAAAGGACATGGCTTGGTTTGTCACCGTGCTATTAAAACAATCTGCGAAGTTGTAGGAATTAAAGATTTGCATGCTAAAGTTGAAAATTCAACGAATGTGCAGCACATTGTGAAAGCGTTTTTCCTAGGTCTTCTAAAACAAGTGATAAGTGATAGTTAATAATCTTTCTATTTATTAATTTCTTTTTTTATATAGAAAACGCATCAAGAAATTGCAGATGATAAAAAATTGCATCTAGTTGAGATTTGTAAAGAGAATGCATTATTTCCTAATGTGCTAGCATCGCCAAAGGACACAAAAACTGAATCCGAAATAAAAGGCGAAAATTTAGATTTTACGCAATATTGTCTTGATGGTGGCGTCATCTTGCAGAGAAAGAAGATTCCTCCCTTTTATACAAAACATAAATCATGGGATCTTTATTTGAGAAAGATGGATAAGCGTCGTAATCACGATAAGATCAAAAAACAGCTACTTATTGAATATGGATCAATTCGTACTTTTCTAACTGAGAAACATCCCGAAGCGGTGCCCTATAAAAGAAAACCAAAGGTTGTAGAAGGAGAAGAAGAAGAAGCAGCAATGTAATATAATAAGAATACAATAATTATGTTAATATAATAGAAAATTAAATTGTTTTTCAAAAAAAAAAAAATCACTAATAGGAATCTGTTTGAATCAATAACCGACATACTTCCAAGTTATATGTGAATAACTTCAGACGAGTGAATTGGTGTGAAGTTGGCGACAAGCTGCCAAAATTCTAAAATAGTGATCTTTCAATGGCGCAAGATGTGTTTAGCAAAATGGCTGAGGATCCTTGCTTATTAAGAGAAGATGGGTATTTAAATGCAGACGCTAATATAAAACAAATTGTTTATCATCCTACACTTAACGTAATTCTAATATGTACAAAATTTGGCACTGTTCATGTATTAGACGTCAATTCCGGTTTTGTTCTTCAATCCACTGGCCTGTCAGGTAAGTGAAAATTAATGGAAAATGTTTAATTTACACATTAAATACAAGTGATATGATAGCATTTTATATTTATGCATAAACATTACAGCCCAAAATAAACCTAACGTAACTTGTCGTTACATTTCTGGTCAAGATAGAGTCTTATTTTGTGATGGACAATCTTTGGGTGTACGATCAGATTATAATGGAATTCTTTTATTAGACACAATATTACAAAAATCTGTTGATAGTACCAGAGATAAAGTTAAATTAGAATTACTTTTATCAGAGGTATTAATCAGTTAATTAAATTAGATAAGGAAATTATATAAATACGCATTTCAGGCAATTATATTCAAAGAATGCTTAGTAGGTTCTTCAAATGGTGAATCAGTAAGTTCCATAGTTAATCAATTAACGGATAAAATAACCGAAGCTCAATATCGTTCTAAAAAAGGAATAAAAGCCCAAAAAGTATTTAAACATAATGAATTAATTATCTCATTTACGAATTGACGTGTTTTATAAATTTTTAGTGGAATACTGTATGTCTGAAATTACCGTTAGATTTATTACGCATTGTTACAAATACTGTGATAACAGATTTATTAAAAAAGAAACAACACAGTCCCGAAATCAGTGTTGCGTCATCAGTGAGAGAACGCATTTCCGAATTACTAGGTGAACCTGTACAAGTTACAGATAGGAAGAGTATGGCGAGTGAAGCTAGAAGACGGGAAACGTTTACACAATGGCCTCATATGGATTACAAGTAAAATTAGTTTAAATAATAACTTTGCTTTTATTTATATGTTTAATAAATTTATTAGATGGGCTTTACCCGATCAAATGGCACAATCTGGTTTTTACCATCAACCAAATTCAGCTGGTGATGATAGAGCGATGTGTTTCACTTGTTCGGTGTGTTTGGTATGTTGGGAGCGTACCGATGAGCCTTGGAGTGAACATGAACGACATTCACCTACTTGCCCTTTTATTATGGGTGAATACACACAAAATGTACCATTATCTGTTACATACGCGACAAATCCAGCTATAGATGCCACCTATAGGTAAATTTAAGCAACTTTTATAATATATTTTTATTAATTTCTTGTATTTATTTATAGGGGCGTTACTGTTGATGTATTAGGGACCAGTTCAGTATCAAATCTTATAGCGACAGCAAACCTAGATGGTTTAGTATCTGTATTTGATTTATCTGGAAAATTGAGACAAACACATTCGTTTTATGTGACGCAATACGATTCGCATTTGTTAGAAAAATATACACTAGACTTTGGTGTCGTTGGATTGTGGAACGATACCCAAGAATGTATATTAATAACTATAATTTATATAACATTTTATTTATTTTGTGGTTTTTGTTATAGGCAAAAATTTAACCGAGAGAAAGATAACGGCTCTAACAATAGTTGGTGATAAAAATGTTAACGATGCAGTTTCACATCCGAATAATAGTCAATCAGTTCCTATACGACCATCAATCATTTGTGGTTTATTTATAAAATGTTCAGATACAATAAGTACGAACACATCAAATAATCAAGATAAATTGATTATGGAAGTTGATGATAGTCAAGATTGTACATCAAAAAATAGTTGTTTGTATTTAGTTGTCTATGATTTTCAATATACAAAAGAACTAACATTGAAAGATGATCAAGGTGATAATAACGATATGAAATGTAGCGATAACATATCAAATAAAGTCGCATTTCCTTTACTTGATCAAACAACTCTATCACCATTACAACAATGCAAAGATTTTCAAGCGCATGCTAACAAAGTGACAAAAGATTTATTTCATTATCAGAATTGGATTCCAGGTGAAAGTGATGAAATTTATATTCCACCACCGACACGTACAACCGCACAAAAGCAACATAGTGGTCCACGCGTTCTAGCAATGGAACCAACCGAAACTGATTCATCGCAATCAACTTCGTTAATCATTCCCGATTTATTTTATTTACAAGGAATTCATTCCGAATTGAATGAAAAAAGTATATCTGATCATATAACAGAATTACAAAATTCGAAATCGAATAAGAAATTAAATTATTCGCGGGCTGTGCAATGCATTTCAATACCAGATGCATATAAAAATCGTCAAGATCTTATTATATCAGATATCATACCAAGTCAGGATGGCCATCACGTATTAATTGTGGTTAAATCAATATGCGATGTGAAGAATTCGATTTTGATTTTATATAAATTGGATTTTACGGATAAAATGGTTAAACTAGTAGAAGAACCAGTACTAATTAGAGAATTAAATTTCAATGAAAAACCGATTGAAATGAATATTATATCACTACCAGATAAAAATATCGAAAATAAAAGTGTGGATGGTTTGTTAATAATGGTATGTGTTGATGGAACGGTTCAAATGATCGAATTGGATACGTTGAGTACAGTTGCAATTGCTCGACTTGAATCTGAAAAATTCACATCGGCTGTTTATTGTAATAGCTTAGAACGACTTTGCGCATCAACAGAGAAAGGATCATTGCATTTCTATGCGCTCAATGATAATGATAATGATTCCATTGAGGAGCAAGACGACGAAGAACTTTACACATTCAATTCTGATTGTGCGGGAATGAGTAGTCAAACATTAACTCTACCAGAAAGTAGTGAAATGTCGCGCTACTTCTATGATCCACCTGAAATTCTCCCCTTCAGTGAGTTAAAGCGATTGCATAAGTTGTGCAATTTTGAGGAATTCAATGGAGGCTTTAATTTAGTCGTTCCGCCTTGTTGGAGTGAAATGCAACAGGCGCAACGACAACGTCGAAATCCACTTAAAGATAAAGAACAAATAACAAAAACGTGGCGATTGCAAACTGATACAACAACATGGGATGAACATATATTTGAAATAACTCTACCAGCACCCACGAATATTGGACATGTGTATGTTAGTTTCACATTACATGGTTCGGGAACAATTCCTAAAGTTGAATTTACTTTACTTAAACAAAATTCGTCGAGTATAGGACATAGAAAGGATATGAAATTTTCTGTAGACGAAACTATTGCATTTGATCAGTTACAAGGTGCCAGAAATCCTGTAACCTCACAGGAATATCTTCGTGCACAAAACGCTGAAGTACTTGCTGGCCCAGTTGATATATCAAATTGCTTAGATTTGAGTGAACAATCCGGTTGTGTTACATTAACAAGTCCAAAACTATTCAAAACACGCTGCCGAAATCTTTTATTACACATTAAATCACTTTGTAGTAAAGATGATGCGCGAATATTAAATTGTGCACGAATTCGACGTTCACTAAACGCAATAACTAATGAATATATGGGTTGTGATTGTATACATAAATTAACAATTTCTGTATATAATAGTACACATACTGATATTCCAAATGAAAAATCACAAAGGTGTTTAATGCTTGAATCAAACACGTTTGTTTCGAGTTTATTATTAACTGCCACCAACTCGGCGAATAAACAAGAACAACATCTAGCATTGGATATATTAAATTGGATCGCTTGTATTAGATTGATGAGGAATCGAACTTCATGTAATGGCGAAGCTCCAAGTCAACAATACGAATTTATTAATTGCATTCAAAGTAATTTATCGAGTTTATTAAAAAGTTGTTTATTACTGGCTGATAGGAGTATCGCGCATAAATTCGTTAAATTTATAATAATTTGCTCTGAGTAAGTAAACTATTTTTTACTAATGAATTTTTTCTGAAAAATGTTTTTTTATTTTTAGTGGTGCACAAATATTATATGACATGTCGAATGATAAATTTGATGCTGCAGTTCTAACAGCTTTACTAGAATTAATAAATAACATCTATGAGATAAAATCAGCTGGAGCGTTGCATTGGATGGCGATGCTAATTAACAAAGTGGCTAAAAGTAGCGAATTACTGAAGCAATTAAATGCGAAATGTATTGAAATTCTTGGTGAAATTTCCCAACAATTTATGATGACCACTAATCCATACCATTTAATTCTACGTAGTCGTTTCGGTTTATATGGGACGCCTTTAGAACCGGAACTATTTGATATCGATCCACCAATATTGATGAAATCGACAAGCTCGACGGTAACTTACGCTTCAATTGTCTCAGGCGAAAATATTACACATACAGCAGACTTTCACACGAATTTTGCATTTAATAAAGAGAATTTGGATGCGAAAGATGTTTTATTGAATGTGGGCGAAACAAAACCAAAATTAAAGCATATTATGCCATCGATGATGTTTCGTGGATTGCTTGAAACGGAGCCATTGCATTTTGTATGTGTTACTGCTAGTGATGGTACAAGAGTGGAACGTGCAGATGCAAATACCGGTGGTGTTATACACAATGTTGTACCAATCACAGTAACACATGTTGCATCAAACGGAACGAAAAAGGTAGAAGTCGAGCCGTGTTTTAATAATAATTGCGAAGAAAATAACTGCCAGGAAACATGCTCGACTATTGACAAATATTTTAAAGTTATAATCAATGAAGATTGCATTAAATTACGTAAGTTCTATAACATCTTTTTTCAAATATTTCCTAAATTAATAATGTACATATTTCAGTTGGGGATGGAAGTGAGGCTGAAATTAATACAGATGACAATATTATGGGAAATAAATTAACTAAATCTCCAAGCGATGAAATAATCACACCAAATAAACCATTGCCATGGCAGCAATTACTTATAGCACCTGCACCACAAGTAATTGTTGTTGAACGAATGCATTCGGGCGCACGTCGATTTGTCACCATCGATTTTGGTCAACCTGTTTTACTAACTGACATTTTTCTACCTTTATGCATTGAATTACTTTCAATAAGCATTGATATATGGTTAAAAGGTGAAGATATTGACATACAAAGATTAATTCTTGCAACCGATATTAGCACCAAGAATTTAATTTTATGCGACCTGCAACCGCCTCCATTATGCAGATATTTGAAGGTATAATAAATATTAATTACATTAAAATAATTCTTAAACGCAATTTTGTAGATTACTGCTGTTGGACGTTATGGGATGTCATCGACTCGTTGTCGCATTCCAATTGGTTGCTTTTATGGTCATTTGATAACATTACCTGAAGAAATCCCGCCGGATTATATTAATTCTTATATTCAACCATCAATAACAGATCTAGAGAATCAAGCGAATGTTTTATCTGTTCTATATGAAGATGTTTCATGTCGATATAGTTTGGCATGTTCGAAATTGAAGAATCTTCTGCAACCTTTGTTAATGTCCGATTCAAGTAATACGGAGCATTTAAATGCTTATATGGACATAATGAAGGATAAGAGTAATTGCACAACTTATGATAATGTTAAAATATTTAATGCTTATCAGGTAAGTAATTATAATAAGTAAAATATATGTAAACATTCTAAAATTCCTCGTTTTTAAATTTCAGGAAGCGATAACGTACCAACGACAATTAAACACTGTTTTGAATGTTATGAATCGTATTGATCGTGCATTAAATAAAACAAACCCAACTTCAACGGTGCAGACTATACAAACTGTATGTCGTGATAAATTACGTTTAATATCAGAAGTTATATTGGAAATATTGTTGCTTATTGATAATGTACCACAAATGTCTTTGCAAACATGTGAAATATTGTTCAAAGGTTTTTGCATATCGCAACGCTCACATTTACAATTTTTAACTGCAATGGTATTGGATCATTCATGCCGCAAGAAAAGTTTTTGGGGAATATTTTTATCAGATACATTAGCTGAAATGTTTTCTTCCACCTATACTGGCACTTTCCCACAAGATAAAGTATTCGTTTTACTTTCCTATCTTGTTAAGCGTTGTTCGGAGCGTAGCGTTGCCTTGGATGCGACCTTAAAAGTTATTGCAGAAACTTTATATCCGCTTATCACAAGTCGTAAGCCATTGCTTAGGATAACGATAGATTTGCCTTTATTGGGTTGGTTGCTGTTATTCTTATCTCTGCAATTGGATTTATCGAAAAATGCAAGAGTGAATAGTACACGCTGGGATTGGGTTACTGGAGAATTTACTGGCAAGACAGAAAATACAGGAAATACTACATCGTATAAAAATAAATTACGCAAAAGATTTTTATTGTATAAGCAGCAATTAGACAATATTGAATATAATCAAAAAAGTCTTCAAAATCAGGTATATAAAACTTATTATTATCTTAATTAAAAATATTACATATTCGTATTGATTAGGTTCTATCTACAATTGCAACTCAAAGCTTAAGACATGATTTGGAGCAAGCACTTAATGGACCAGACGGTTTTTTCAGCAAATTGAAAACAATGCGTAAAAAGGATAGTAAATGTAATGATGCGTGTGCATCAACAGGCAAATCAGTTGGCAAGCGAAGACGCGAAACACCTGAAATAAATAATGAGAAGGGAGCTCCAGTATTAGATCCCCTATTTATTGATCCAAGACATAGTCTAACAGTTGTTAAAAGTTTACTACAACTTTTATTATCAATTGATCATTCCTGTAGCGCTGACTTGTTTGTGCTTTCTTGCAAGGTAAAATTTGTTTGTTTTTTCTTATAAGAAAAGTATTGATTAATGTGATTTTATAGGTAATTGCGCGATTGGTTAAAATGAGCAATCTAGATATTCATGAATATTTCAATGAGGCTACTTTATTGAAGTTGATTAATTTGTGTATACAATCCGAGCTGCCGTTTGCGACACACGCATTATCTTGTCTTTTACAAGATATTTTGGATGTTGGAAAAATTGCACCTTGTGAATGCGATATACAAGCACCGTCAACAAGCTGGACATCAGGTATATTCTACATATTGATTTTCTTTTATGCCAATCTAAATTCTTTTCTTTTCTTGAAGATATTTTAAGGGATGTTGAATCACTTTGCGAAAGCTTTGAAATTGAAGACGCCATTTTACCAGATGCGTGTGCCAAAACAAGTACACCGACGAACAATAACAATGTACCATTCTTCCTAGAATCTGATGATTCTGAAGTGGAAGACTTTTTGGATGGTATTTTGGAGCGTGGTAGAACAATATTAAAGAAAACTACAAAATCATCTGTATCGAATTGTGGCAGTTCATGTGCAATGGATCAACGCTTAGATATCAGCGTAGAAGGACAAGCTGAAGTTACGCTACGTCGCTTACTTTTATACAATTCCTATACATTAATACAGAATATCAATACACCAGCAAATATTGAAGAAAAGGAATGCAAGATACCTAAATGGCCTGACCATTTAACATCAAATTTAATATCACTACGAATTAACAATAATAGCACAACAATGCTGACAAATTGCTTTGATGCATTATTCAGAGATTTGGAAATGCAAACACCATTTAAAGTGGAGCATGTGGTACAACTGTGGCTTACATTAAATTGTACTGCCGAAACCGATAAATTCAATCCATCAACAATACCATTCATTCCATTAAATAACGATTCAATTAATTCACTTATTACAACAATTGCATGGTCGTCGGATTTATCATTACGTACATGGTGTGCAGCATTACAAATATTGACTTTAATGTGTAATGTATCACAGGGTAATCGTTTCGAAAATGCTGAAACTGATGACGATATTGATATGTGCAGGTTATTTGGCAAAACTGGCGTTATATTAAATCATAAAGATTTTGTACAAATGTTTGTGAGATTATTATCTGGCACTGGAATTCAATTCTGCGAAAAAGGATTGGTAAGTTGATAACATTTTTAAATTCTAATAATATTTTACTTATATTATTACATTTAGGCTGGACCAGGTTTGTGTAAAGCAATGCACGACTTCATAGTACGCTTAGAAATGCGTTGTGATGTAACAAATATTAATAGTGCGCCTGGTAATAAATTAAAAGGCTTTCTATTAAAAGTTATTTATCAGCTAGTACAACCGACTGGTTGTTTAAATTATAAATTAGGACCACTAGATTGTCAATGTAAATTCTTACAAATTCTAAGCAGTTCAGATTATAATAATGTGGATATAAGTATTGCAATGAGTATATTTGAAAGCACTGGTAAGCACTTTAAGAAAGTTTTAATTGAAACGAAGTTAATGTGATTTTTGTAGGATTGTTAGTTTTGTCATATGTCACAAATGTCGAACGAATCAAATGTGTCAATATTGGTGAACGTTTGAGTCCAACAACAAACACATTTAGTGGAATATTTGCATCAGTATTAGGAAACGAAAACAATAAACAAGATAAGCCTGTATCGTGGGATGTGCTACTTATTTATTTATTGAAATTGCTTGCTAGTTTAGTGCAAACTCCATTGGTGAATATTTCTCTACAGGTAATCAAAATTATTGTTTATTTATAATCATATGTCAATAAAATTGTCAATTGAATTTAGGATTATATGGAAACTGAACAACAGCCATCGTCACAAACTGACGAAAGTAAGGCGGAACAACAGCAGCAAGATTCAATTAGAACAACGCCGCCAATTCCATGTTTAGCTGATACAATATTACAACATCATCCCAGCATTATACGTTTATGTAAATCGTTAGCCACACATAAAGTTACTTCGTTGTCTATGATTTCATATACATGCTTAACAAATCCGGTATGTAAACAAATTAATTTCTAATTTTAATTATTATTTAATTTATGGTCATTTTTAGAGTGTTATTCCCGCAAATTTTAAAGAATCGGGAAGTGTAGGAGATGCTGTTTTCAATTTATTATCATGCCTCTCACGCAAAGCGTCAAGAAAGGTTCTGATTATTGAACCACTGTTGATGTTTTTATCACAAACGCCGCAGTTGAGCGAACCGTTAATATGGTTTATTATACAAGTGCTTGATTCACAAGATTCACTTAAAATATTTTTAGAAACTGGTAATATTTATATCTCATATCTAATCAATAATGTTTTCTAATAAATCATTTTTAGGTGGCATTGAAATATTATGTAAAAGTTTAGTTATTAGCAGTAATGCTCCAAATACAATATCAGCATTAGGAAATATTGCACTAGTAATGCAGCACTTTGTTGGACAAACATCCAAAATTGATGCGAGTGCAATTGGTGTGCCTTCAAATACTAAAAAACAGCAGCAAGCTAATTTAGAAAACAATTTGAATTTAGTCAATTTTGCTCCTCATGGAACTATCCGCTGTTCTACCTCTACATCAGCCCATTGCCCCGATATTCTCATACAGGGTGGACAAGCTGCACATCGTCGTGCTAGAGCACCACAATGGTCTTATCATTTCTATCCGGAAGAATCGCATACTGACTTAACCATACAACTACCCAGTGCCATTTTATTACGCGAAGTTCATATTCAACCACATCAGGGTTCTTTAGCTACTTGTCCGTCTGCAGTATCATTAGAGGTATATTAACATCCAATAAAATTTAATATTTATATATATAAATATTTATTTGTTAGATTTCGGCTGATGGTCCTTCAAGATTAGTACCAGCTTGTCCTCCATTACCAACAAGTGGAATATCTTATATAAGACTTCATTTACCTGCACCGGAAGTTATCAATTGCGTTCAAATTCGTTTATATAAACCACGTGATGCAAGCAACATTGGCCTTTCACAAATTCGACTTCTTGGAACGTCAGCATTTGGTGGAAATATGAAACAGGAGATAACCGACTTATTCGAGGACGAGTCGCATTGTAGATACAGTTTAGGATGGCTTCGATTACTTTATCATTGCTTTACATTATCTGAAAATTCGACGCTACAGAAGCAAATTATAACTAACGCAACTACAATACCAGATCTACTTTTCACATGCTGCGGACTGCTTTTAGTACCAACACATATACCAGCATTGTATTTAGGAAATCTGGAAAAAGTTTTATGTGAATTAAGTTTGTATAATCGTGAAAATAGTTTGCAAACAATTCTGATGTTACTGGATAGTAGACCAAATGTGACAGAACCAAGTGTTTTATTTAATTTTGGAAGCGGCAAATTACTTATGAATGCATCTGGTACACAATCGGCATGCGAAATTCTTTACACCATTTGTGGATATCAAGTAAGCGATATTATCTTTTTCAACTTTTTGAAAGTAAAAATTAATTGTTTTCAGGATGATAATACAATTCATCGCATTCATTTAATATTAAATTGGTTACAATCGACTGCACAACATGTTATTACAACACAAAACACATCATTTTGTAGTTCGGCATATATTTCAATCATAGCGTCAATTGTATGGGATACCAAAGAGTCTATTGTTGTTTCAGAATTATCGAATGTTATAACATTAGAATTATTTAATAGCATTTATCAGTTAAGTTTACTAGTGAAAGATAACGTTAATGCGTTAAAATGCGCAATTGATTCACTTTTATGTTCCTTATGCTATGTAAGAACTGAATTCTTCCCGCTACTATTACAAAAAATGGCCGTTTTGATTCCGAATGAAAGTACCGATCATGGTGCTTCAATATCCGATGATAGAAAAGATTCGAAAAGTATGACCGATGATAGAAAGCAAACATTTGCTTGTAGCTCGGAATGGTATGAGCGATTAATTATTAAAGATTTTCAAGATATTTATTTATCAGATGAAGCGTTAGAAACGATTGCGTTGGTTGCAAGATCTTCCACAGCAATACAACAATTAATAGATTCACGTTTACCCCAATTATTAAATTCGATTATTTTGGATTATTGTAATGGTTGTGCAATAGATGCTCCGATGTGTACTTTAAAGAGTGTTACAGCAATATTGAAATTTTTTGCTGATATAAGCGAAGAGAAATTGATGCGTGATTGGCTAGGATCAGAGGAGGGGTCGAAATTTTGGTTGCCTTTATTAGAATATTTATGTAAAACGACAAATGTACAAAAATCAACTTTATACTCAGAGGAACACACATTATTAGAAGAAATTTGTGTTAGATTTTTATCAAAATGCTGCTTGTGTCATCCGAAAAATCAAACATTATTAGCAGGTGTCCTTTGCGAAGTTATATCACAGCAATCAAATGGTATTTCAGGATTTTTGCGTCGATTAATATTACAACTATTATTAGAAAACGAGAAGATCCCAATTAGTATAAAAGCTGATGAGACATTGTATAAGAATTCAACTGTTTTACATCCATATTTACCTCTACATCCTGCATTCAAGCAAACCCACGATAGGGCCTTATTGTACTTAAGTACAAATACAACCATTGCAGATATTCTTGAACAGTACATTTCATTTTCACCCACATTGAAAATGGAACCATCAACAAGTAAAAAAGACAATTTAAATAAAATTGCATATCTAAAAACATTACCATTCATATCGGACGACTCAGATTTGAGTGTTGCAGCCGGTGTAACAGCAAAGGATAAACGCGTTAAAGATTTCAAAAATACTGTTACATCAACGCCTATTTTAAAGAAGAAGCGTTATATAAGCAGTGAAAATAATCTAGGAAATGATGTTATTGAAGGGAAAGTTGTAAAATGTTTGTCATTGTCTGACCAACCTTTATCATTGTCATTAACTTTAGCACAAATTTTACAACTGATTGAGGAGAATGGCATTTATTGTGACATAACTTGTTTGCATTTAACCATCTGCAATAATAAACGTAAGTTTTTTCTACCTTTCTTATAAAACTAAAAAAATATATAAATTTTACAATATTTTACAGATAATGAAGACGAAAACAGTAAAATCAAAGTGAATTTTAATCAGCAAACTATTAGCAGTACATTGCAAGTGTTTAGTTCGATGGGTGGATTAGCTTTATTAGCGCAACATTTACCAACAGTTTATCCTGAAACAATTCGAACTGCATCGCACGATAAAACTGTTACTAACGATCAATCCGAATCGGATTGGATTAAAGTTGATGGTGAGTTTTATAGGAGGCTTGATTTGAGTTTATTTTATAAAGGAATTTTATATGTTTAGGAAGTGACGATATAATCTATGAAGATATAGAAGAAGGTCCTGGAAGTAGTACACCAATTAAAGTAGCAGGCGCAATGCAATCCATTCCACCTCATTCATTAACCGCATTTGGACTATTTTTACGTTTACCTGGTTATGCAGAAGTTTTATTACGTGATATGAAAAAGGCATTTTGTCTACTTCGTTTAGTATTAGGTGTAACCGATGATGGTGAAGGAGCAAACATTTTCCAAGGACCCATTGCTGATTCATTACCAACATTACCATTTGAAGTTTTGAGAAAATTATATGATAGTACTCCTTTATCAACCGATGATGGAACTGTTCTAAGAAGACTTAGTATAACAACCGGTGTCGTACATTTATTACTTGCTTGTTTGGGCATTTTCACTCATCAAACGCAAAGCAATCATCAAAAGGATAGCAAGGTTAAAGATGAAAAAGGACAATTATATTGGGCTAAAGGTAAATTTATTGTTATTTTTTACATATTATTAATTTGAAATTAATTTATAAAAATTTTTAGGAACTGGATTTGGTACTGGTTCAACACAACAAAGTTGGAATGTAGAACAAGCTTTGTTAAAACAACGTAGTGAAGAGGAACATGTGACTGTTTTATTGCAAGTTCTTTCAAGTTATATAAATCCAGGTGGCAAAGAAACGGAAGAATTATCGTCACGTGTTTTACCACCAATATTTGAAGAATTGTTAGCTAATAGTGCATTATTACCAGCATTAAGTTCATATTTAAGAAATGATTCAGGTAAATGTTTGAATTTATTTTGTTAATTTTTTTATTAATATTTTTTTTTAAATAATAGTATTAGATATGGCTCGTCACATTCCTCTTTATAAGGCTGCTTTAGAATTACTTAGGGCAATGGCTGTTAGCTGCCAATTGGTTAAATTACTTCTACCTCAAGGGAATAGCAAAAGCCCTTCGATAAGTACGCTTCTAAAAAATATGAATACATGTGTTGATACATATGCTTCCAAACTGAAATCGGCCCATGCTCAAAAAACTAATAAAAAGTAAGTTGTACTGTCTATAATCATGTTAAATATATTTTTAAGATACTCAAATTTTAGATCTAATAGTAATAAATTATCTAGTGCCAAATACAAATACAAAGTTGTTGAATTGCTTGAAATGGAACGGGATGAAGGATTAGCAACACTAATGCCTGATATTCAAGAAACTACACTTTTGGTTTGTGAAGCAACTGATAAGCTTATTGACGCTGAGTCTATACATTTAAGGGATAGTTGTATGGATGCACAAATTTCAATATCACCGGAAGAACAATATTTGAAAATAATGAAGAAAATGCAGTTTGGTAAGTGTTTAATATTTACTATCTACAATAAAATTCTAAGTGATTGAGTTCATATTTAGATACGTATGAAATGATTCAAGAATTGCTAGAAGGTGGCTACAAATTTGTAATATCGCATCATTATGAGAGTAATGCACGTTCAGCTGGCGAGGCGTCGCATCCAGCTCGTGTTAAACGTTTAGCGCAGGAAGCGGTAACGTTAGCAACAAGCCTTCCATTAAGTCATAGCAGTTCTGTATTTGTACGATGTGATATGGATCGTTTAGATATTATGAAAGTATTGATAACAGGACCTGCTGATACGCCGTACGCGAATGGATGTTTTGAATTTGATGTTTACTTTCCGCCTGACTATCCTTTGGCGCCAATGATGATTAATCTTGAAACAACTGGACATCGAAGTGTCAGATTTAATCCTAATTTATATAACGATGGTAAAGTTTGTTTATCTGTTTTAAATACATGGCATGGACGCCCGGAAGAGAAATGGAATGCGCAAACGTCAAGCTTTCTTCAAGTATTAGTTTCAATTCAGTCGTTAATCTTAGTACCAGAACCTTATTTTAATGAACCTGGATATGAGCGTTCGAGAGGCACACCATCTGGAACACAAAGTTCAAAGGAATATAATGCGAATGTCTATCAAGCAACAGTGCGATGGGCTATGCTAGAACAATTAATTAATCCATGTCCGTGCTTTAAGGATGTGATATATACGCATTTCTACATTAAACGTCATGAAATTATGGAACAATGCGAACGATGGATGAGAGATTTGGAGAATGAGAATAGTGAGAAACGTTCTCGAACCACTAACAAGAAAAATGTTCATAGTTCGATAGATGCGTTTAAAAAAATTTATGAAACGTTAAAGGAAATGTTGCTTAATCTAAAACCACCGAAATGTATTGAAGAAGATGCGGGTAATAGTACTACTATGGAAGTGGATGATAGTAAAGTGGATAAAACAGCTGTAAATGGTTATCATTCGGATGAAAATGACTTAGTTGATATTGATATGGAGAAAATGGTTAGCGATGTGTGTGAGTGATATTTTAAGAATTTCTCTGTAAATGCATTTAAAAAGTAATCATTTGTGGGCCGTCGTCGCCCATAAATTATTATAGATCAAAATTATATTGGATTATAAGTAAAGAGATTTTTCCAATATGCTTGGAAAATATCTTTTTGAGGCATAATTTTTCTGTTCTTTTTCTTTATTTAACAATAAATCATTTTAAGTGAAACATTTTGATTATAAATTATATAGCTACCTTTTTTTTTCTTTATTATATAAGGTGAGAATGAATGTATAGATACTAGACATGTTTTAGATATGTGATTTTGTAAAACTTAAAAGAAATGTTTCATTTAACATAAAGACAATTGTGATTACGAAAAAATAATAAATTATGTTTTCAAAAATTCATTTTCTTGTTTTATTTTTATATTGTATTATAATTATACATTACATATTATCAATTTTTTTTCTAATAGAACATATTCTTTAGGTAAATGTTTAACAAGTTACTGTTTAATATGATTTTATTGTTTTATTTGTCTTTGAGTTGTAGTTATAAACTGTTACAAATTTCATCGTTATGAATAAGTTACTATATAGTTACAATAGAAAGTATTACTACATCCGTTCCAAAATAAATGCCTGATTTACAATTTTATTGAAAATTAAAGTAAAGCGGCACCAAACAAACTTACAATTAGGTTAGGTTAGATTAGTAACAGTTAGTGCCGATATTTCCGGTAGTGATTTATCCCGGTGCCAATTCGTGCAGTGCCTAATTGTACGGTGCCGAAACGTCCAGAGCCATACCGTCACGCACCAGTGTGGAAGGACCTTAACTTGCTCTTATGGTTGTAGGCAACCATACATAACCATAGTTGTTGAGGAATCATTTACGTAATTAAAATTTGAGGATTTTGTTGACGTTGTGGGTTTATTTGTGATTGTTGTTGGTGAATCAATTGAAGATTTTGTTGAGGAGTTTGTTATGATGACTTTGTTGATTTTAAACATTCGCCAAAATGTCAAAAATATCAGGGATTCCTAGATTGAAAACAATGCATCGAAGTAGATCAAGGCATGCTGAAATTACATACGAAAAACATGCGAAAAACAAGAAAAACGTTAATACTGTCAGGCCGGCGTGGTTTCCATAGATTAGGGTGGTTTCATTCTATAAATTCTTCAAAATCGGTAAGAAACGTAAGAAACTAGACAAACTATGAAAACTACTTGTACATCATTTATGACATTAGAAGACGCTGCTAGAGAGGTTTGTAATTGTATTACGAATAAGAAGCATTTGATAATTGTTTTATTTTTCAAGGAACTGCAAACACTGCACGACAGGACTCCAACATCTGTTCTACAAGAACTTCTAACGCCAAGAGGAATCACACCGCAATTTGAAGTAATGCAAGTTAAAGGAGCTGAGCATACGCCAGTATTCACACAACGCGTATATTTGGATAGTGAAAGAATTGCAACGGGAACTGGGGGATCTAAGAAAGAAAGCAAACATAGAGCGGCTAAGAACATGCTTGAATTACTCGCCGGAATACAGACACCAGAACAAGCTAACTCTTATAATGGTACTCCAAACACTATAAAAGACATGTAAGTATTTTACAATTATTGTTATTATGTAATTTGAATTGGATCATTTAGATTGTTTAATCCTATTGGCTTGATACAAGAAATGTGCATGACTCGAGCATGGCCGCTTCCTTTATATCAGATGGACAATGATGAAAATATACCAAATAAAGAACGATATACAATCGTTTGTAAGGTGCGTGCGTTTCGGGAAGTTGGCACTGGAAGATCAATTAGATTAGCTAAGCGAATGGCTGCAGATAAAATGTGGCAATCATTGAAGGATTTGCCTATGGAATTAGCTAAAATGGCACCAGATGGTGACAAGGATAATGTGGTATGCATTTCCATATTAATATTTTAAAATATACATTAATTTATCGTCAAATTTTATTATCATTAATACCCATAATTTTATGTATTGAAAATATTTATTTCACTTTATAAACCTCTACACTGTTTAATATTAACTTTGCTGTCACGTCTTGTTTCTTGCATACCCATTCCTGCAAGTATGTATCCATAAATATTTAATCAACAAATTATTTTTTATTTTATTCCGTAGGAAGTGGATATTGATACAATTTTCAAGTTATTAGTTGAATTAGTTGAAAAATTGGATCAGACAAAACGTGGCATTCATTTGGATTCGGAGAATAAGTTATTGAAGAAGAATGAAAGGTACTAAATGGAGAATAATTGATTATATTCATTTATTGTTGTAAATTCTTTTATATGTTGCAGGTTCCTTACCTTCGTGATTTTGAAAGTAGCTTCTTCACTTAACTCAAAACGGTCTGTTTTAACAAAGTACTAACGTACTAAAGCATTTTTCTCCTTTGCCACTTGCAATAACATATTCTTACTAATCATTTTTGTCTGTTTCATCACCTTTCACATAAAATAACATTTTATGTTTAATAAACTAGCATAAAGTTAATCTATTTAAATAACTTAAAACTGCATAAATAAATTTATTCTTATGTGCCTACGTTTTGTTTTATATATTATTATAGATTTTTTAGCGTCATCAACGGATTCTTCAGGTTGATCAAAAGATAGAAAAGTTGTTGGAGAAAATGGAAATGCCTTTCAATTTAGGAAGAATGAAATTGTAGACGTTCACGATTAGAGGGAGGAATGTACGCTTCGAAAGTTTGCCGAAATTCGGTTGGGAAAACATTGCAATACAATGACATGAGGAAATTGGTAAGTAATTAACATTAAATATTATTTAAAATATATATTTTTCCAATACAGAATTCGTATAATAATAATTATTGATTTCTTTTTGTTATAGTTTGATGTGATATGGAGGAGTTGCTGTTAGATATCCTCATGTGTACGTTCCCAATGCCAATCAGTCATTCTTTTAAGGACACCTACAACAATTGAAAATATTTGGTGAGTTTGCTACATTTTTTCTCGTTTTGAAAACATGTTGCTTAACTTTACATCATACAAA
>JAODFZ020006480.1:0-11985 GCA_027574845.2 Deinopsis erosa
TAGATGCTGCTCGTTTTTAGAGAAGAAGGAAGCTTATCGTTGCCATGGTGATGCCCTTGTAGTGTGTACATCTCGCCGTGTGTGTGTGTGTGTGTGTGTGTGTGTGTGTGTGTGTGTGTGTGTGTAGTAAACACAATGCAATAAACGTATATAGATAGGTTGCTTTGCTGCTGTATGTGTGGAGACATTGAAAGTCTTTGGAAAACAATTTGCATTTTATAGCGCGCGCGCTCTAGAGAAACAGTTATTATTATACAAGGAATGAAAGTTATCGTTTTACATATACCTATGTATGTAATTGCTTTTATATTATAAACACACACACACAAATAGGTTATAAATCGTGTGGCTTGTTGTTGTTGTTGATGTAGGTTATGAACGTGATTCTTCATTTAGTAAAGAATTCGCTTAAAGCGTTGTTTGATTGTTGGAAATATGTATGCAAAACTGGCGCAATTATTTATGTTGCAAGAGATTATTGAAATTTCTATTCCGATTTAATTGATGCTTTGATTTTGTTTCATATTGCTGCTAGAGCGATTTTCTATTTTAATCTAAATTGAGGTTAGTTTCGCACAAATTCGTTTTAAGTAATTTTTTAATTAATTCATATGTTATTTGATAGTTTAAATTATTAGAGGACAATAAGCATTTAATTAAGCTTTTATTAGTGAAAAGCGCATTTCTTTATCTCAACGCGTTTTTCCTTTGTTTACATTTAAAATATTTTTCCCTATTTTCTATAAGTTTCTCAAGAAATGTTTAGAAATGCGTTTTTTTAAACAAAGCAAGGAATTTAATAAAGAATTAATTAGTGAAAAGCGCATTTCATTATCTCAATGCGTTTTTCTTTTGAAAATAAATTTTAATGGCACACCCTGTATATGTATTACTTTCCTGTGATTGCCATGGAAATAAGATATTGGCGGCCATTAATTGATTTTAGGTTATTGTGAGCTTTGTTAGTGTGAAAATTTTGTATTTTTTCCCATACAGCTGCGTAATTAGAATGTGTGTGTGTAAAGACGCACGTACATAGAGTATTTATTAATACATAATTGGGAAATACCCTGCAGCATTTTGAAGTAATTTAGATTAAATCTGTTTTTTAGTCCATCGATATTTACACGCAGCGGACAAGATTTAGGTTCATCTATTCAGGTGTCTGGTTCAAGTGCAGGTGAACATGGCTCATTCAGTTCCAGCTCATCAATGGTCGATGCTAATGGAAAAGTCACTTATACGCAACATTCCGGCAAATTTTAATTTAATATACCTATTATTATAGAAAACAAATAAACAATATCTCTAGCATTTTATTTATACTTCTTCTTGTTGATTTTTATTCATTTTTGTGTTAAATTTAAAACGAAAAATAAATAGTTTTTAATATTTGACAGCATAAAAATATGCAATGCACGATAGATGGCGCGTTATTTAAACAAATAATTACTTTTAAAAAAAATTAATTTAATATATTATATAAACAATATTTAGCATTTTATGTTGTTATTGATGTTTTACTCATTTTTAATGTAATTTGATTACGAACAATAAATAATTTTCAAAATTTCAATATTTGACAGCTCAATGTTGCATAAAAATATACGATAGATGGCGCGTTATTTAAGTAAATGTTTACTAAAAAATTACATTAATAAGAACTTCTTTTCACTCATATTTGCCATCTTCTAGTAACGCCTCTGATAATTTCATCTAAAATAACGTTTTTAGGTGCAATGCACCATCTTACTACTTCAAACATTCCATTTTCCACTTGACAAATCAAACAAAATCAATAAATCAATAGAAAAATATTCCCTATTCCAAATTTTCATTCAGATTTTCACTAAATAAATAGCTTATTCTCTAATTAAATATAATAGAATTAAGAGTTTCAACTCTTCTAAATAGAAAAATCTTATTAGATTCGATTAAAATACGATTTCAAAAATTTCTAAGAAAAAAATTATTTGATGATATGCTGCCATCTATAGGAAATCGCTATGAACTATAGAATGGAAGTAAACGCCGAGTCGAATAAAAAATATGGCCGCAAAGGATGGCAACAAATAATGCTGGCGCGAGCAGAAAAAGCGTGTTTTTGGCGGGCATTTAATCACATCAATAAAACATACATTGCCTAAAAACTAGAGGAATTAAAACACATTTTTATACATACACACACACACACATAAAGAAGTGATTGAGAATTGAGTGAGAGGATATACATACACACACAGAGCAAATGCATTAAAAAGGCAGACAAACAACAACAACACCAGCAATGGATTATTGTTGCCGTTTATGTGATTGTACAAAGAGTGAACGCTTTATAAATGTATTTGCGCTAAATGCGAATGGTGTACAAATAGTACAAGGCATCAGGAAGTATCTAAATATAATTGTACGTATCTGATTTGCATGAAAAGTTAGGTTATAATTTGTTTATATTATTGTAACCTATAATATAATGTTTTAGATCTATCGATATGATCCATTATCGAAGTACATATGTAGTAAATGCAATGAAAGATTGGATATAGTGCAGAATTTTCAGCAAAATGTTTTACAAACCGACGCAGAACATCATAAACAATTGCTGACTAGGCAACGGTTGAACGATAGAGAAATTTTATATATGAATGTTATAAACAATTGCAATGAAAAGCAGGTAAATTGATTACTTAACCAATAGTTATTTAGTATATACAAAATCAAGTAACCATAGAATGTTTGCTGTCATTAATTGTTTTCTTTCATATCAATGTTAATTGTGATTTATTTATTTATTTATAGGAGGAAGAAAAAGTGCGCTATTTAAGCAATAAATGCATTGAAACGGAGGATGTGCAACAAGAGGAGGAGGAGGAGGATAATCTACTAGGCGAATTGGATAATGCCGACTCGCTAAACTCAATACTCGATCATGCCGCAACGAATGGGTATGGAACGGGATCAACGAGTGATATGGAGCTATGCGATGCCGACGAAACGCTAAACAACGTAATCAGCGAACAGAAGCGTAAGATACCGTTCGAAGATTATGGGCCGCCTATCATCAAAAAACAGAAACTCTCTAGCACCTTTAAAATCACCTACAATCCATTCAGCTTATTAAAAATGACAATACACGCAATTAATAAACAGAATTTGGATAATTTCAGCGAGGATCACTTCACGAAATTGATGGAACATGTGGAGGAGGAGGAGGAAGAAGAGGATGAGGATGAGGTAGTTGAGTGCATCTATTGCAATCAGCAATTCGCTACGCTGAACGAATTAGCGGTACATGAGTTGAAGACGCACATTCGCCTGAATTTGGAGAAGGTGGACTGTGAGCAGATGTGGAAGGAGGTGAATGAGGAGTCGATTGTGAGGAATAAGTGGATGTGTGATAATAATGCACCGCCGCCACTGCCACCACCACCACCTAGTAAAACCGCTACTCCTCCAACTGTTCAAGTAGATGAGAATATTGAAAACGATTTATTAGTGCCATTAGATAATCCGCCGCAGGAACAACCGGATGTGGTGGTAGCAGAGAATGAAATCACATTCGTTGAAGATGTAGCAACGTTGAATGGCGTCCCCTTGCAAAAGATATCGAAGCAAGTGCGCAACAGCTTGTATCAGACGGTCAGTATGAATGGGGTGAAGCGAAAGTATTGTAAATATTGTAGGTACACGTACAAGGACAATTGGGCGATGGAGTATCACTACCTATCGAAAGCGTGCTACTATTCGTGTCGTTATTGCGGCCTGCGCTTCAATAAGAATAAGAGCGGTTATGGGTTACATGTGGCTGAACATGAGGAGCTGAAACACAAACCCGATGGGTTCGTTTATGTGGGTAGCCGTTTAACATTAGTGCCGAAACGATTGAATGCGAATATTCTAAAACCCTACGTACCGCCACCACCACCTATTGCTAATCCACAACCAACGTTTCAACAACAAAACAAACCACAACAACAACAACAACATAAGATTAAAATAAAGACGCTGTTTGCGAAGAAGAAGGTTAATCCACCGCCACCTGCTACATCGTCTTCTTCATCGTCGTCGTCTGTGGCTGCTGCTTTACTATCTAAATTGCCGCCGATCCGACCGAAAACATCGCCGCATCTACGTCAACAGTACGCGTCGAATTTGAAGCGTTTGCAAACATCCGCCGATTTGAAACTAAACACGCAGGCGTACTTTTGTAAGAAATGCTTTCAGGTGTTTGCGCATCTAGATGAATTCAATCAGCATAATAAGATGTGCACGGGTGAGATTGATGATCCCGAGATGAAGGTGATTCGACCGTACAAGACTAGGAAGAACAATATGGTGAAACAGGAGGTGTATACTAATGCAACATCACCTAACATAGCACAACAACAACAACGTAGTGGTAATAAAATGGTAGTGGTGCAACCGAAATTGGAGCATACGCAACAAAAAGAAGAGTTTCTCTACTCGTCCTCGGGGCGTCCTTTAAGGAATTGCGTAAAGGAAGTTTCCTATAATGATGAAACGGAAATGCTATCGCTTAATGATGAAGGTTCTGGTGGTAGAGATATGAAAGGGAGTTTAGGTGATTCTTCAAACTATGATTGTCAATATTGCGATGCAACGTTTCGTTCCTTTCAATCGAAGAACAGTCATATGCGTATCCATAAGAATGTGCAATCAATAAAAACTGCATCCCCCACAACAACAACAACAACAATAACAATCCCTCAACAAATAAACAATAAACGTATCAAGCAGGAAACATTAGAACCGATTGTGGAGATCCATGAAGGACCTTCGACCAAAGTCCCGACAAGTATTGGTAGTGTTAGTATAACGCCCGTTAAGAAAACGACAACGGTCAGTCCGGCTTTAATTAAATTAGTACAAAACAATCCGAATATAACGATAAAAGCGCCTGTTGGTGATTTAGTAGGGAGAGAGGGTGGTGGACACACATCAAGATCTTCATCGCCCTCGTCAAGCGATGCGGATCGCACCTATCGATGTTCGAGTTGTTCGCAGACATTCGCAAATAAATCGAATTTATATTTTCATAAAAAGAATCAGTGCGGCGGTTCAAAGTATCCGTGTCCCTTTTGTAAGAAGCGATTCGGTACGGAGGCCGCATATAGTTCACACATTTATTACAGTCATCCCGAATAAACAAAAAAGAAAATAAGATGTAAATATAATAGAATTTTAAGCGAAACAAACATATAATAATTTTTGTATATATGAAATTCTCATTTTCTTAATAATTGAATTAATTGATTTACATTCATTCATTCATAATATAATTGTTTTTTTTTTTAGATCTGATGATGAATTCATGTAATACTTGTGTAAATTGTACAATATATTATAATAAATCTTATATTACTTATTAAAGTATGGCAAACTATTCTTATAATAATAAAAACATTAAAATTTCCACATAATTTGTTGACGATACATGACGTGGTGTGTGTGTGTCTGTGTGTGTGTGAAATATATACTGGGAACTCATATTAGAGGAATCGCTTCCAATTATGAGCAATAGATATTTGTAAGTACGACCGCAGAATAGCGCTGCCCTAGCATTTTTAATCAAATTTCTTAATAAATAATTACTTTGTAAATTACAGATAAACATAAAGGATGCTAAATATTTGCAATAATTTCATATTTGCCTTTATAAATATGCATAAAAATGATAATTTCATCATTATATATGTCAGCACCATCCTATGGGAGGACCAACAAACTATAATCATAACGAAACAGTACACATTCCACATCTATAATTCTATGATCGGAAAACAGCTGATTGTCACTTGCGTGTCATATTTATGCAGTCAGTGAATAATAACAACACAAAAAAACAATGTTTTCATTCCATTTCACATAAAAAGGCAGAAAAGCAGAACAGAACGTGTTGTTGTGTTTACATTCTAATTGAATTAAATTCCTGTTTATTATTAATTAATTGAGCGTGTGTACCAAAAAATATGTCGCAAGAAATAAAATATAACCTCAAAAGTCCAGGTAAGAATTTTTTTTTAATTGTGTGGTGTTATATTGTGAATGTGTGTGTATAGGTGTGAAACGGCTGATGCGTGAAGCGATGGAATTGGCTGAACCCACCGAGGATTACTATGCGAATCCATTAGATGATAATCTATTCGAATGGCATTTCACTGTACGTGGCCCACCCGCCACCGAATTCGAAGGTGGCTATTATCATGGAAGAATCCTATTACCCACACAGTATCCTATGCAACCTCCCAACATAATATTACTAACACCAAACGGAAGGTATACCACATTAACATTAACTTTACTTAATTAGCAAAATGTTTTTCTTTCTGTGGGGGGTTAGATTTGAGGTGAATAAGAAGATTTGTCTCTCAATATCGGGTCATCATCCTGAAAGCTGGCAACCGTCATGGTCTATACGCACCGCTCTTCTAGCACTAATCGCATTTATGCCTACACCGCCTGCAGGCACCATAGGTAGCTTAGATTACACACCAGACGAACGTAAAGTGTTGGCGAGGAAGTCGTTGAATTGGGAATGCCCCATATGCGGTAATATTGCATGCAAACTGCTTACAGCGCCACCCACCTCCAATATCACGCAAGAGGAGAGCTCCATGATTAAGAATATTGCATTAAAGGTCCTTTTTATAATGTCAAACATACAAAAATCTCATTCATTCGTTCATTCATTCACTTTTAGGCTGAAGAGGAGGCTTCCCGTAATAAAGTAAACGAAGAGAGCAAAGATACAGAACCTAAATTAGACGTGAATGTTGATAGTGAAGTAAATGTAAGGCAAAGAAATAATGTGGCTGCTGCTGATGCTACTGCTGTTGTTGAAAACGTCACCTCAGCATCGTCTGTCATTAATGCAACGCCTGCTGATAGTTTGCTGACAGCCTCCACTAGAAGCGTTGAAAGGTAACTTTGATATTTTTTACATATTTTACAACATTTTTATGCAAATTCATTGCAGGGATGATTTTTGGTTGGCCGCCATTTGGCTTATAATCACAATCATTGTATTACTACTCGTACGGCGCTTATATTACATATAAATTATATATTGTTATCCATTCAATATATATAAAATAACTAAAATGATGCTGGTTCTCTTTCCTTTTTTAGATAATTGATTATATATTTGCTGCATTAGTTCCTTATTAAATGTAATTTCAATTGATAATTTTCCACTTTTCTTTCTAGTAAATGTTAATTTTCTATTAATATTGTTAATATTTTATAATATATTTAATAAATTTTATAATCTAATTGGGAATGCGATTCGTACGCCACCTATAATGACGCTCATCAACTACACTAATTTTCATTTTCATAGCTCAATCAAATATGCATCATTCAGATGTAAATAAAGATGAATATATTATTAAATAAGTTACTTTGAATAACTTACATTTGATCCAATAAGTTTCCCCATGACTAGAACTTGCAAATTTCAAACAATTTAAAAAGTTAGGTTATGTTTGCGCGGCACACTACTTTTTAAATGTTAAACACAAATTCACTGCACACTATCACATTTCACGCACACAATTTGATTAAACACTAAATAAACTCACAATTACTCGTTACTTTGCATCGATATTCGATTAAAAAGCGAGAATAAAAATTTTTGCGACTGAGCCGAACTTAAATTCCGACGCGACTGGCATCTCACATCAACTCAATGAACTAAATTTAGTAACATAATACCAACTGTTAGTAAACAAATTTATTCCTGGCAATTTCGTTTACAAAATCGCAAAGTAAATTTATATACTAAATAAACTCACAATTACGCGTTACTTTGCATGGGTATTCGATTAAAACGTGAAAATGTAAATGTTTGCGACTTTTTTAGCTTAAATTTCGACGCAAGTGACATCTAACGTCAATTTAGGGAATTAAATTTATAAACATAATACCAACTGCTAGTAAACAAATTTATTCGTTTAGGTTAGAAAAAGAACGCAAAGTACATTTCTTATATATAACATAAAAAATATTATTTATGTATATCATATTAAAAATTATATACCTATATCACAAATGAATGGAATGGAATTATTATAATGTATATAAAAAAGAATGAGCGTGGGAATTAGAATGGCGTCGTCGTGTCATGCACACCATTATGATGCTGTTGTTGTAGGTCACCACCTTTATTAGCGATTGTTGTAGATACGTTTGCATAATCATAATCGACAATTTGCAAATCACCTGAACCATCCATACGAATCGGCTGAATGGGTTGCCTAAACTTTGCCAACACAAAAATAGAATCGCCCGCCGACTTGAGCAGTCTTCGATCCTTCGTCCTCTCCACCATGGCGTCACCATTCGATTGCTGCTGCTTTTCGAATAGATGCACGGGCGCTGTACGATTGGTTGCTGAAAAGCAGCGAAACGGTAGCGACCTCTTGTGCGACGCGTCAAATTCCAGCTGTTTTCGCACAACATTTGTCGCCGATTTTGGACGTTGCATATTCGGCACGAATGCGTCCTCTATGGTAGCGATATAAGCATCATTTGTATGCTGGTGCAATGGAATTCGCAGTATTAAATCGTTTTTATGCGAAATTTCATTCATTTGCAGCACATTTTCATGTAATTTCGCTTCAGAATCATTTAACGCTTTCAGACGACGTCGTTTCTCTTCACGCGCCTCAAATTCCAGCTGCTTTTGTATTTCCATATCGTATTGTACACGTTTATGCAACGCATCGTACTCGCGCGCAATAAATTTAATCAGCCAGCTGTAACCGCGCTTTATACCCGCATCCAGCTTGAAGTGTTCATGCTGTTCGCTTGCGGCACAACTCTCCACCAATGTGGGGCACTCGTACCGATTCACCAGCTGCTCAATATCCAACCGCTCAATGATATCAATCTCATCCAGGGCATTTTCATTGTCCTGCTTATTAGCTAGCAGCAGTAGCGGCTTCCCCATCACCTTTGGATGCCGAACAATCTCTTTAAGCACAGATTCAGCCTCATCCAGCCTACTATGATCGCTCGAATCAATCACAAAAATGACGCCATACGCCTAAAAGTGAATTTAGTGAATTTAGTGAATTTTCCTATAAACAGCGATTTTGAGCGTTTGCCAAGAGATTTTCACAAACTTCTTTCACAATTCTAATATGTTTAAGTAGTTTCTGAATATCGTAATGAAATTTATATAAATTTAAAAAAGCTAAATAGTAAAAAAAGCAAATTTAGATGACAATTTCACCTAAAAACTTCATTTTTCCCCATTTCTTACATTAATTGAATAAAACTCATATAATTTGATGATGATGATGAATAATTTGCTTACATCCGTATAGTAGTTCTCCCATATTCCACGAATATCGCTTCGTCCTCCCAAATCGTAGATTTTAACATCGTATTTCTCGTACTTTAGCTCCACCACTGAGAAGCCGATTGTTGGTATCACTGAATTGGTGAAAGGAGTTTCTCGTGCTAGATTCTTTGCTGCCACCGTCTTACCCGCATTATCCAAGCCAAGCAGCAGTAGCACAATTTTTCTGAAAATTTCACTTTAATATAATATGCATTTCTATTATTAAATAAGTGGATACTTTCGCTTCTGGCGTTTCGCACAACATAAATTACCCATTACATTTCACATTAGGCATCGTTTTCTCTCACAATTTTCACGAAATGTTTGTTTGGCAACTGATTTTATTTAAAAAAACACCATTTTGTAAATAAACAGAATTTGTTTGTTGTGATTGTACATAGGCTACTTGACCGCGTAATTTGAATTTATCACTACCAACCTAAAGCAATAAATTACACATAAAATTGTTTAAATAAAATATAAAATATAGTAAATTTATATTATCAACGGATCAATTTAGGCGTATATATTAATTTTCTATAGAGTTTTATATTTTTAATCAAATATTTAAGTCAAAATTAATCTTTTTGTTTTGTAGCTTTATATGGCACCAGCGCTTCATCAAAACTACCAACTTAAAATAATAAATTTTACATAAAATTATTTAAAAAAAATATAAAATATACCAAATTTACATTATTAACGAATGCATTTACATGTCCACATAATTTTTCTGTACGTTTTTATATTTTTAATCAAATATTTAGCTCAAAATTTACCTTTTTTTTTCATACACTTTATATGGCAACAGCGCAACATCGAAACGACTCGGTCGCCATTTCGTTGATATTTGAAATGAACTTCATGTGTTGTGCGTTTCTAAATTAATATATTAATAATTCATCTCAATTACGTGCACTTAATTAGAAAATTATCATGTCTGAACCATCCACTAAGGATGGTGCTACTAAAACACCAATGGTGTACATATGCGGAGGTAAGCGAATGAAAAATCAATTTTGAGGTTATGTTGTGTACGTACATGCAACATGATGTTTCCCCATTTTTATTATTAGAAATCAATTTCTATCTATGCAAATTTATTGATTTTAGAGTGTCATAATGAAAACGAAATTCGGCCAAGGGATCCAATCAGATGTCGCGAATGTGGATATCGAATTATGTACAAAAAACGAACGAAAAGATGTATCCTTTTAATAATTTACGAAAATTCATTCAAATGCCAAGCAGATTTATGTAATTTTAAGCTAGTAAGGTATATTTTATTTATACAATTACGCAACATACAATAATTGAACAAAATTTTTTTTAATTATCAATTTATAAAGAAAATTATCAAAATTTTTAGAAAATCATCAAATTTTTTGGTGAAATCTTATTTAAACAGAATTATTGTGCTTCTAACATGATGCTATATGTTAGTGAGTGATTAATTAATAGCAATATTGCGTAATCATCTCGAATTTGTTTACATTCCCATAAAAAAAATCAAATAATTCAATTAAATAAGTTTCTTTTAGATAAATTGATCGATAAAAATGAATAGAAAACATTTCTATTAACTTTATTAGATAGATAATCAATAGGTGAACGATAAGTTTGTTTTATTAGTCAGTTTTTTATCATTTATGTAACATAAAAATAGAGTACATTAGAACAAAATTTATTTACACATTTGAAATATGATTAGAAAAAACATTGAATGATAGAATATACAGGGTGTCGCTTATTTCCAAAGATAATAAATTAGATTAGATGAGAAGAATGATGGGATAAACAACATTTTCTATGTTTCTATGCTAAATTATGCAATTCCATCATGTATGTACTTAGTAAGCTAACTGTACACATATACACAGGGTGCATCACATATACCTACAATTTACTTAATTAAAATGTCATTAAAAGTCAGGTAGAAAGATAGAAAATTACTTAAAGTAAATGTATAATTTCGTTTGCTAATTTCACAGAATTATTGGAAGAATGCATCATAAAAACGTACATATTTTTAATAATGCACTTTAATACAGTGGAGTCTCGTTAGTTAATTGCGACAGATGTGTATTCGCTTAAATTATCGCCCTGGATGGGGATTGCAGTAATATTTTCTTTATATTAAAATTTGTTAATGTTTTTTTTTGGGGGGACACCCTGTATGTAATAAGTACGTTAACATGCGAGCAATTTAATAATTTAGTAATAATGGCAACAACGTGTTTACGTGCAATTTGAAAAAAAATCCTCTTTAAAGCAAAAAAATTTCAACAAAGAAACTTTCCTTAACAGTATATTTTAGTGATCGTTTTCGATGCCAGGTAGAAATGATGATGATCGAATAGAAGAACCTGTATGCCCCCCTCTTCATCATCAACCCCTAATCTATCTTTAATTAATGTATTTTATTATACCTAATTAAGATTAAAATCATTTGAATTTCATAGAAAAAAATTTGACGAAGTGAGAAAAATTATTATTTGAAAATCCTTTTTACATTTTTACAAAAAAATTAAAAAGAAGAAGAATTGCCTCTATGGAATGGATTGGAAGACAAAAGAATGGTTAGTTAGATAGAGAGAGAGAGAGAAGTAGAAAAAAAA
>JAODFZ020006493.1:0-13693 GCA_027574845.2 Deinopsis erosa
ATTCCAGCTCGAACCGATCACTGAAAGTGCTTGAAAAGGAGGAAGAGGAATATGTGTCCCTTTGTAACCATGGAAATGACTCTAATAACAGATTTGTCAGTTTTGACAATTAACCTAAAAATGAGCAATCACTGTATTGATGATAAATGAAATATAGAGAGAGTTTTAAAAACATAGTTTTTAATAGGTTAATTTTTTATTCAATATTTTTGCTTTATTAATAATATTTACAGAATTTAATTTGTTTTGTTAGGTAATTAACATTAAACACTTACAATTAGACTAATTGGCAATGCAAAATGTTTGCATTTTGCGATTATAATCAAGAGCGGATTCTTGTTTCACGCGCGCCACATTTAAAATAATTAAACGTTTTTCGTTGTTGTTGTTGTTGTGAGAAAATGCATTAATTTATTAACATAATAAATAAATTGCATCATTAATAGTAGTAATATTAAGCAGAATATTGTTGAGTGGTGCATTGCGTTGCAAAAGTCCATGTAATTGTAGAAAACTGTAAAATTAAATCTAACGGATTTTAATTGAGTTTTGCCTATTTTCTAATTACTATTTTAATTTCACATAAATTCATACGATTGATACGCATCCAGACAATTCATAAATATATATGTATACACACACACACAATAATAAATCACATTTTTCTAATTTAATGTACTTTACTACAATTTGATGTAATATGACTCTAATTGCGCGCGCTTTCTATTCTTTTGTTTGTTAGTTTCTTAAACAATTGCTCCGAACATTAATTTCATATGATTGACGTACGTTTTATGTGTATATGTATGTATAATGCGACATTTTCCGTATTCTCTTCCAGTAAAAAGCAATTCCTATAAGTAAGTAAATAAATAAATAAATAAATAAATAAATAAATGATTGTTGTTTTGAATGTAGAGTAGTGAAGAGAAAAACAACACAACTTCCTGCATAAAATCTAATAATTAAATATTACATCCATACACATACAAAAAACTATGCAAATTATTGTTCACATCCTTCGTATCAATTTGTTCTCTTTGAGTTGGTTGTCGAAGGCACGAGCGCGTGTCAATAACATTCTTTAAAAAGGAAGTTGTTGTTGGTGGTAGTGGTGATGGTATTTTAAAACCAACCTCTCTCATACATACATACATAATAATAATATACAAAACGACTTTTTTTTGTTTCCATCCGGGAAAAGGATTATTTCTATCACATTATACATTTCAACAAGCAGCCGCAAATTAAGAAATTTTCTGCGTTTCGCGTGTTGATGATGATGGCAATTGGCTACTGTTTAACAAGGATGTGTGTGTGTAGTAATAATAAGATTTACGCAAATAAATGCAATAATCCAATGATCTTTATCTGTTCATTTATTATATTATGAGTAATGCAAACAGGTTGGTTTCTCACCGAATTATTACAAGAAGTGCACTTTTATTGTCTGTCTGTCTATCTATCTATCTAAATCCATATGAAATAAAATGCGGAAATGTTTAATTAGATACAGCAGAAATGCATTCCACACCTTCAACATATTTTATTGAAATAACGTGCAACTGCGTTTACGAATTATTACAAATATGTAAATAATTATTTCTTCTTTCAGTGACATATTTGGTTCGGGGAGCAGTATGGCCCCGAATTCGGAGGAAACGCGACGCATCGATTCGTTTCAATGGAATGATGAGACAGTGGTTAAAGTAAGCGAATTTATTTACTTATCAAATTCATAGCACTTATTTATTTTCATTTTCATAGGAAAAGCAACGACCGCCAATCTACAATCCTGAAGATTATGCGTTGTCGTTGAAGAAATGGGGAAGACGTCCACCAGCTAACGGTCCCGGCTTATACACGAATACAGGCAATCAAATAAACGTCGAGAATGAAAATGGTAAAATACAAAGTGGCTCATATAGGGATTATCGGAATCCAATGCTTACCGCATCATCTGGCAGTGAAATGACCCTAAGGCAGTTTGGTAGTGTCACTGAACTGCTATCGAAATTGAAGAACGATCTGCGATTGGCTTATCCAAGGTAAGTTAAAAATGATCAAATTATGTATTCTTATTTACAAATTTATTCGTTAAATGTATTCGCTTATCAGTCTCACATTTCGTTACGATTGCTGCTTTTGTTAATGGAAAATTATCTTTTGTATAACGAAATCTCATTTTCTTGCCAGCTACTTTAACAATTCGCTTATATATTAAACCATCTGTTGATTTTAATTCTAAAATTTATAAAATACATTAATTGATTGACCATTTAGTTAACATAAATTACCTTTGTTGCTATTCTTATTAAACATTTCTTTGGATTCTTTAGACAATAGTTTATCCAATTCATTTTCATTACATTCATTATTAACTGTTGGTGTCATTTGAGATGCACCGCTTATTGTTCTTTCTCCGGCATATCCTGAACTTTCATTAAATTATTAAATCTTTCATCCCAACCTACACTTGCATATGCGTACCTGATGTTGATTGATCGATTAAATCATCCGTAACACGTCGTATTATCGATTCTGTAGTTGAATTTAAAATTTTCTTTGGATCATAACCGCCGTAAAACTTTGAATTTTCGATTACATAATCTTTTATAGACGATGGACTTCTATAAAATGTTTCATTCGTTTGACTTTGTACGGAAAGCGTATTAAGTTTTTGGCATTTATACTTTGCTTGTGATTGAAATAATTTTGATTGCGTTATTGGTGAATTTAATGGGTTGCTATCAATCGACGGTATTGTCATGCCAAAATTGTTAGTGCAAGACATATTAATATTTTTCAATTCAATTTCAGATAGTTTTTTTATACACGTTTTACTAATTTTTGTTTCCGTATCATTAGCTCCCATAGTATGCTGCTTTTCAATATTTATGTAAACATTTAATGCACATTTACATGCAATATCGATGATTTCCTTTAAACTTAACGTTTTAGAAATGCCATCATTCATATTGACTGCATTTTCATTTGTTTGCTGGGTTAATGTGAATGTTTCTCTTCTACTATTCATCACTGGTTCATCTGCTGCATCGATATTTTGATTTAATTTATCTGATTTAAAATTTCTTGATTCTTCCACCAATGAGTCCCGATCGTATTTCGTCCCAATTGGCGACCAATTAACATGGGTGCACACTTCATGGTAGCTTGTCGTCTGTTGTGCTCTTGTCATTGAAATAGTATCTTCCTCATCATCATCATCATCATCAACGTTATAATACATACATTTATCATCGTTGTAATAAGTATTGTTAAATAATCGGTCATTGTTTTCTCTAATTGCTAGTTGGATATGTTTTTGAGATTGATATGAAGAATCCATCGGTGGTAATGAACTGACATTTTTATTGACGTGCACACAAATTTTCTCCTTTACTGATGCAATTTCATCTTCTGCATCATTTAATAAGACATAATCGCGCATATAATGATCATCATCGCCATTTCCGTGCATATCATTTTCATTTACTGTCATAAGCATTCCCAGCGGATCATTATTATTGAAAATGCTTGAAGAGCCATCCAAAAAACTAGTATCAATTGTAATTGAATCGGCATTCAAATATGGAAAGTTCATATTAGGGATACAAGAAATTTTGAATGGTGATGACATTTAACGAAAAATTTGATGATTGAATTATTTGAAGTTCCACTTATTTATTATTAAAGCTGTCAAAAAATTAATGAATCGAAAACAACAGGTTGCCATCTTATATTGTATTTATTTGTACAATTTTTTTAAGAATTAGAAATAGATAATATTGGCACAAACAATTTAACAGATACTATTAAAATTAGTTTTGTGATTAGCACGAGGCTCGTGGACAGCAGCAAGGCATTCCGCATGGCTGAAATGGGGGTTTAGTTTGTGGGCAAGGTACACAGTCTGGCCCATTATCAGGGCATTCAACAAAAAGTCCAGGTGGTTTGTAGCTTAAACGTTGTATAGTTGAATCTTCCATCGGTAGAGACGGCGGTGCAAACGTTTGCTTTGCCTTCCAAGGCATATCCTCAGGCACTTGCGGTTGCCATGGAAGATAGGACAGTTTTTGTATCGTATTGTTGTCCATTCGTCCTAAATCGAATTTATTAGCATATTTTATAGTAATCAATTTGTTAAATTACTCACCGGTTGGTGGGCATATTGAGTTATCAGGTCGAACTGGATTAACTCTAAACTTTGTAACGTCTACTGGTAGATAAGATAAACGTGATGTTGTTAAATCGCTCAAGGGACAATCACTTGTAAATAAATTTTTAGTCGGCCTGGCTGGTAGAGGTTTTGAGAATGGTTTAGGCACATAATCATGTTTTTGAGTTGTAATATCTTGCATAGGTCCTTCTCCTATTAATTTATGCTCGCATGGCAATATGGGACATGGCGGAAGGACTGGATGTCCTTGATACGATAATCGGTTGATTGTGTCATCGGAAATGCGTCCTTCCCCAATGCATAGTTGATGGCGTGGATGAACGGGAGACGGTTTCAAACTGTCAACCGGCACATATGATTTTCTGTAAATTGTGTCATCTTCCATGCGTAGCACAGGCGGTGCGAATCTTAAATTCGGTTTAAATGACATTGGCCGTGCGGGTTGAATGTATCTGCACATCTTTGGCGGCGGGCACGGCGGACAACCAGGTGGGCAACATGGTGGACATCCCGGTGGACAGATAGGCGGACACTTTGGCTGTTGCATTACTGCTCCCATATCAGCAGGTTTCGACGGACAAGGATTGCAAGCCATTTGAATATTTGTATAGAATATATGTATATAAAATTCAACTCAATCTTTCGAAATTTTGATTAAAATATGAACTGAAGTTCATAATAAAATACATAACAAAAAAACATATTTTCATCGCCTAGATACACATAATACGCATCCACGATAATTAGATTTTTTTTTTATTAATGTAATTATTTTGTTTCAGTTTCGTACAAGAATTTATTGGGGACCCGTTAGATGGGGTGACATTACTGTTAGACCTTTTGCGAGCGATACAACTCAGTCAAGGCTCACATAACGTTGGAACAACCGGAACCACAACAAAAGTGTCGCCAACCATACAGCGAAGAGCACTATTAGATGAATTAACATGCCTACAATGTTTATTATGCTGTTGCACGCGTTACACGGAAAGTGTAAGGAAATTAACATCGTCTTCAGCAGGACTCTTTACGTTATCCGTATGCATAATGAGCAACGTTAACAAATCGAGAATAATTGCATTACAGGTAAAATATAATTTATGCACGCATTTAGTATATGGTTTTCAACATACATATATTATGTGTTTCCAGTTACTTACCAAAGCGTGTGAAGCAACTGCTAATGGAAATGCGGCGGTATCTGAGGCATTATCTACGTTACGTTTACGATTTGGCGAACCGGTACGGTTTAGGTTTCTTATTGGAATGCTAATGTCTGCTGGTGGTCAAGGAGAATTACTAGCAACGGGATTAAAGTTTATTAACACATTTCTGGATACTGCTGGTTCAATACAACGACGTCTCTATGTACAGGCTGAATTGGAGCAAGCTGGTTTTGATCTTGCCCTTGTCAAAAAGGTTTTTCATTTACAAATTATGTACATTCAAACATTTATTAATTTTACATTTATTATAGAATATCAGTATCAATTCGCAATTTGCTGAGCAAATTTTCAATGAATTTGAGCATTTAGAAAAAAATCACGTAGATGCGGAGACATTAACACTACGTCTTGAAGATTTGGAAAGAGAAAATGATTCGTTGCGTGATAAAGTTTTGTTATTGGAACGACGTGTACAAGTAATTCTTTTTTGTCTGAATATACAATATATTTACGTCATATTTATGGTTTCATTTATAGATTTTGCAAGAAGAAAAAGGAATTTTAATGAGTTTAGAGCAATGTCTGAAGGAACGCTGCAGTGAACTGCAAGATGAAGTTATTTCTCTAAAGTCTTCTTCAGCAAATTCTAAGAAGTTGAACAGTGATTTAAGAGGTAATTATATCTGGAGCTATGTCTCATAATTTTTTATTAATTGCATTATTTGTCTTCAGATGGCACGCCCGAGGATGAAGGAATATCATCATCTGAACGTAGCATAACACCTGAGGAATTGCAACGCGACTCTTCTGTCTACGAAATGTATAGCGTACAAAACGAAACTTTACCATTAAAGAAATCGGATGTGAATCCAAGTGTATTAGATGACAATGAGGAAGATGAAACAACAATAGACGAAGTAATTGAAGAGTTGCGTAATATTATCAATGATGTGGAGACGGCTGATTATAATAACGAATTGGAGATGACAAAGAAGCGGGAGGAAGCTGAACGGGTGCGAATTGAAGAAGCGCAAATACGAAATAAGATACAAATGCGCGTCGATTCGAACGTCTCAATTGACGATTCAATTATTGGTAGCGAAAGTGAAATTATACCATCGAATCTGCATCCGCAACCGCCTCGCAAAACACGCAGTCTCGTCCATCTGTATATACCCACCGAAGACTATTATAGTAAGGAAATCTTCTTTGAAAACGAAACTGCATTCACAAGTGACGAGAGTTCCGATTCGCTGTTAAGTGCTACAAAAATTCCGAGCGCTGACAAGGGCATTGTACCAGATAATAATGATAATCATCGTCAAATACTAAATAGTATAATGGATGCGAGGGAGAAACATCATCGACAAACGAAGCCTACGCATTATGACAAAGTGAACAAGTCAAAAAGTCTGGATCGTATTGATAATGGGCTCGAAACAATGGTCGATATTGTCGTAACGGAGAAAATGGATCACAATACAACGTCGCGGACTAAAAGCGACTCGGGAAACGTATCTCTATCGAAGAGCACATCGAATTTGAATCGCAGTAAGACATCGCAATACGACAATCCGAAGATGTTTCTTCCGTTGCAGAAATATGATGAACATCGATCATCCGAATCGAGGTACTATTTTCCCCGAATACAGGAGAAACGAGCAGCGACAATTAATAATAATACATTTTTAATTAAACGTGGACATGGAAATGCAGGAATGTATTCCGGACAGAATTTGACAAACAACATTGCAAAACGGAATAATGAGTATTTCCCAACGACCGGCAGTAGGAATTCGTCAAGTAAATTAACCGATTACCCGTCAGGTTTATATTGATTTTGTACATTGGATGTACCTTAATTCTTTTCATACATAATGGTACAATTCAGGTACTATCAGTGGTGTAAGTAGGATTTTGGAGGAGCCCGAAATTTTGCCCCTCTACTTAAGCCGCTATGTACAATTGAAAATATTCTCATATAAGTGCAATAATATCATATAAGTGTTAATATTCATTAATTTAGGTTGCGGATCTATTTAAGTTCTATTTATAAGCATTACTTAATTAAGGTGGGTTAATTTAATTACTTGGGGAAATTGAAGATTGTTGCTGTTATAGTTCGTGTGAATAAATGAATTATATGTTTGTCCATGGTATCTATTCTACTATTTCCTTTTTTTTATAAATATGTACATATTTTATAAATATAATTTCTTAACATAGGCAACAAATTATATTTTTTAATTTTCCGCTGCAGCATTGACATCTTAACCACTGGCGCACTGTGCTGGCGGAACACCGTGTCATTTACCGATGGGCCGGTCGAATTAGAGGCTGGCGATACCTGAACTATCAGTAATCTAAATCATTTAACAGCTTATAGCACTTCCACAATAACAACTTCCACATTAAATTCTTTAAAAGGACTCTATACATATATGTTATAAAAAAAAATATATATATATATATATATATATACAATATATGCTTATGACATTGGATCTTTTACAAAAGAAGATGTCCATTTATAAAAAATGTAGAAAAAAAAATAACACAGTGAGAGGATTTGAACATAGACTTTCTGGTCCGAAAGCGAGCGCGATACCGTTGCGCTATTTATTGTTATATTCTTGTTCTGTACAAACAGAGCAGAAGCGTTACATGACAACATTACAATTTTATTATATAGATATACTTACACCTGATCTATCCTCCTTTACTATATTTAATATGTAGGTATATGTTTTTTATATATTTTGTGTTAATTCATTTTTTTTTTCCCGCGCCGGTTAAATTTGCTAGTCCGCCACTGATCATAGCACCCAGGAGTAGTTTCTCTATGGTCCGGCATTCAACCAGTGTCAACGCAGACGTTTACAACGTTTACAATGGAGGCAGCATCGATACAATTCGCCGAAAATCTTGTTTGGAGGGCAGCAGAACAGAGGAAATCTGCTGTGACCCTCCTGAAGCATGTTTTCGGCGAAGATATACTGGCCAGTCATTCGCTGGCCGGTCGGAAGAAACCTGCGTAAGTTATATTATACATATTATACCGCGTGTTCCAAGATTTAGGCTCGCTCGTTTCTATTTTATATTTATGAAAATTAAGAAATTGATAAGATAAGATATGTAGCTGATTATAGTATGAAATTAATCGCTAGGAAAACCGCTTTAATATGAACTTACAAGGAGACTCCACGACATGTCTCTCAACGATTCTAATCATATATACCTTAAATGATAGGTAATAACACCAATAACAACGCATTATTCATAACTTTTGCCAATGGGCCCTATGGGCCGANTGTCCTATAAAACTATAGAAACCAAAAATAAATGACATCAATTGATAAATAAACGTCATATTATATTCATTAAACTGTCAAGTTTGTTGTCAAAATGATTTAAATAATTATTTAAACTTCAAGATCACGTATATTACTATTTATTGTGGCAACCGTTGCTAGGTGTTACACTTTCGCCCCATGGGAGGAAAAAAATTTTTCATCCCATAGCAACATTTTTCATGCTCGCAACCACACTACAAACACAAACATTTTAATTTCGTTTTCAAATGCGTTACCGGGGTAGTAATAACACATTTTCGTAGTAGGGAGTATGAAAAAGTAGTTTTTTGGTCTCTATTGGTAAGTAACTTGCAGTATTTTTGCATTTGCATAAACGATATTGAAAATTACACTTTCTGCAAGCGAAACTTCCTAAAACTGCATTTTTGTAACAAATATTTTTGATAAGCGCCCCTTCAAAGGGGGTTTTATTATATTGTCGTGATCTATGCCTTGTGACGATCAGCGACCCCCCGTTTCTAGAACTCCTCATCGGAAAATCGACCTAAAAAGCCCCCTTGTGGGAGAACTCTTTGGTATTTTTTTTATATATTGGGGTACACTAATGAAACCCACCTTAAAGAAATATGGATTTTCAGTTATATTCAAATTCATAAAAAAAAATTCAAACAGATTATAGAACATATAGAAGATATGACGTCATACTTTAGATGACTTCAAAATTCTCTTAAAATCGGCATTACTTATCTACTTGTAAGTAAATGTGGAGATCATCTTATGAATTCACACAAAATTCATTCCATTACGGTATCTACCAATTATTACAAATATTATTTTCTTTATTTACAGTGAAGTTTTTGTAGCTCTAGAGTAAATTATTCGCAGCAATTTCACGTATATTGTGAAAATACCTTTTCACCCCCATATTATCTTAATTTTATAGATGGTTAACGAAAACTCAATGTTTTATTAACAACGCTTTGAAGATGTTACCCAGGTGTACTTGGTGTTTGCATGAACGATCTTTGATTTACGACTCTTTCTATATTTTGTATTGTATGTATTAAAAATATTCTTTTCTTTTTTTACAGTTCAATGTTGAAGAAGATAAATCGCAACACGTGTTTGATACGCTACAAGAAGACATTCTAGTAACGAAGAAATTCAGAAACCAGACTTGCCAGATTCTCGCAAAATCGGCGGCATTACTTATCTACTTGTAAGTAAATATGCTGATCATATTATGAGTTCATACAAAATTCATTCTATTACGGTGTCTGCCAGTTTTTACAAATATTATTTTCTTTATTTGCAGTCAAGTGGACGAAGAAGAACAACACGTGGTTGATTAGCAAGCAGACTACACATTGAAGAAGACATCAAAAAGTTGTATAAATGCTTAACCTTCATTCAGTACTCGGTTCTTCTTCGATGGCTTGAAAAATTTGAACGCGAATTCAGTCGATGATATTTCTGAGCAATTGGCTCGGAAATATTTTTGTTTCAATTTCTGTAAAATCTTGAAAATCCATCAAATATTTCATATAAATACAAGTTTCAATGTAGTATTCTTATAAGTGAACAGCAGCTTAGTAGGTAGAGACTAGAAGACAGCCAACTAGGGTACGAGACCCGCTAGCGGAATTTCTTTGGAATTTTTTTTTCCTAAAATAAGAAAATATTAAATAAAATGAGAAATTCCTGAGAATCCTGTGAAATTTCGTGAAAAAAATTTTTTTTTGATGAACTTTAAAAGTTCAAATATCGGCCAATAGATGGCAGCACCTGTATTGCGTGAAAAATATCTCAACAGACGACAGACAGACTTGACTTCATCAAAAGTATGACGTCATACCTTCTATATGCATAAAATTTTGCTGGATTTTGATCTACTTTAGAAGTATGACGTCATATTTTTGATGACGTCAAGTATGTCTGTCGTCTGTTGAGATATTTTTCACGCGATACAGGTGCTGCCATCTATCGGCAAAATGTAAACTTCTAAAGTTCATCCAAAAAAAATTTTTTTTCACGAAATTTCACAGGATTCTCAGGAATTTCTCATTTTATTTAATATTTTCTTATTTTAGGAAAAAAAAATTCCAAAGAAATTCCGCTAGCGGGTCTCGAACCCTAGTTGGCTGTCTTCTAGTCCAGCGCTCTACCTACTAAGCCGCTGTTCACTTATAAGAATACTACATTGAAACTTGTATTTATATGAAATATTTGATGGATTTTCAAGATTTTAAAGAAATTGAAACAAAAATATTTCCAAGCCAATTGCTCAGAAATATCATCGACTGAATTCGAATTCGCGTTCAAATTTTTCCAGCCATCGAAGAGGAATCGAGTGCTGAATTAAAGTTAAGCAACGAGGTATGATTTTGAAAATGAATGGGTGACCAAAAGAAAAATTGCCTCGACCTGGATTCGAACCGCGGACCTTTGTGCTTCTAGTCAACTCCTTTAACCACTAAGCCAACGACCATTCATACAAATACCAAGTTGAAACTTATATTTATATGAAATTTTATAACGGACTTTGAAGATTTTACAAATATCGAGATGGAGATTTCTCAAAGACAAACACTAAGAAAAATCGCCGGCTGTCCTCGTCCAAACTTTTCAAGCTAAACTACTAACACATATGGAGAGTTCGATTTCTTGACAAAGTTTTCAACTTGTTTTATGATTGAATTATTATTATATGTTAAAGAAATATACAAATAAAAGTCAAAGTTAAATACAATGTTTTCTTTTTATTGGTGCACTGTACATCAAATGCAATTATTATTTACAAAATTATACAACTTTTCGATGTCTTCTTCAATGTGTAGTCTGCTAGCAAACCAACCACGTGTTGTTCTACTTCGTCCACTTGACTGCAAATAAAGAAAATAATATTTGTAAAAACTGGCAGACACCGTAATAGAATGAATTTTGTATAAACTCATAATATGATCAGCATATTTACTTACAAGTAGATAAGTAATGCCGCCGATTTTTCGAGAATCTGGGAAGTCTGGTTTCTGAATTTCTTCGTTACTAGAATGTCTTCTTGTAGCGTATCAAACACGTGTTGCGATTTATCTTCTTCAACATTGAACTGTAAAAAAGAAAAGAATATTTTTAATACATAGAATACAAAATATAGAAAGATTCGTAAATCAAAGATCGTTCATGCAAACACCAAGTGCACCTGGGTAACATCTTCGAAGCGTTGTTAATAAAACATTGAGTTTTCGTTAACCATCTATAAAATTAAGATAATATGGGGGTGATAAGGTATTTTCACAATATACGTGAAATTGCTGCGAATAATTTACTCTAGAGCCACGAAAACAGCTTATTTTCGGATATCAATAAATTGAGAAAAAAAAGTTTATTTTAATGCCCTATATAAGTAACGATGGCAAGTTTATCGGTATGTTTATGAAACACCCTATATATAACATGTTTGTTGTCACAAGATATTATATTTTATATTAATAATAATAATAAAAAGGGAAATATTATAAAAGAGAAAAGTTAATGCGTTTTCTATGGAGAGATGGACAGAAAATAAAAAAGTGGAGGTTCCCTAAAGCAATAGAACGCTATCAGTCACTTGTAATATTTTATCTAGCTGTCAACTGAAACATAAAACACTATAGATAAAGTGGAACACTTTTCTCAAGGGACTTAAAGCTTTCTTACAGGACTCTGATAATGATATTGACGAATATAGCTATAAATTCACCACCGACAAACATTCCCTAAATTTTTTTTGTTTAAGAAAGTTAAAAATTTTATTACTCTAATAAAGAATAATTTTATTTATCTAATTTTATGATTAATGGATTATTATTTAGGTTTTGGAAGGACAAAGTAATCGCTCATCATTTTTCCCATTATCATATGTGAACTTTTCCACAATTGACATTTTACAACACTTTTCCTAAATGTCAAAAACATTTCATATATTATACACTTGTGTATGCATAAAAAATATTCTCTTGTTCTTTCCTTAATTTAATTCAGTATAAAACAAATTTAATTATTGTTTTGTTAACATACTATCTCTAAACAGATGTGATGATGCACGCTAGTCAAATTGAAATTTTCTTCAGCAACAATTGAATGAGTTTATATTTAGATGCGGTTTGATATAGGGGTGGTTATATGTATTATACCCCCAGCAACTCCTTGGTGATAATGGTTCGTATAGTGCCATCAATGTGTAGAGCTCGCTTTTGAGTTTGTCTATTGTGTCAGTATAAAATTGAATCAAGCTCGCTTTAAAATCGACAAATAATTTCATCGCATCATCCTCCATTCTTATATACATATTACACATACAACGAACGTAATACATATTACAAGAACGTTTTATGCTAAATTCAATTACATACATTAAATATTTCCACCAAACGAGAGGAACAATAATAAAATACTCGCTGTGTCCCAAAATATTGTACAGATTTTAGTAAAATTTGTGCATTATGGTTTAGTAAATATTAATTTTTAGCCTATAAGGTGAAGTGGGGTAAGAGTGATATGGTTTTTGCTAAGTTTGACTTTCAACCGATATATCTTTAATTTGTTTTATAATACTTAACAGTTATTGTAATTAACGAATAATTGTGTTAATACGCTTTAATTAATATTGACAAAAACGCCAATTTCACTTGTATATTTTATTTTTTTAAGAAAATTGTAAAAAATCCAAGGACTTTACATTTGCCCCGAAAATGGGGCAAGAGTGAAACCGACTAATTAAAATGATTTGAAACCTTATATCATATGCTACTAGACAAAACCATAACTATTAAAATTTTTGCTTTAAAATGCTTTTTACCGTATTCAAATATCTTGTTTAGTTTTGAAGTAAAGCAAATTCTTCTTAAGAGGGGCGTCTAGTTCTTACAAAATGTAATGCCTTCATGGTTTTATAGACATTATCAAAACGAAATGAGATAGAGCAATGCGGTTTGAACTACTGTGTTCTGTATTAAATTAACTTCGAATTTGGATACGATTCAATCAAATTGAAT
>JAODFZ020006590.1:0-10495 GCA_027574845.2 Deinopsis erosa
TAACAGATTTGTCACTTTTGACAATTAACCTAAAAATGATCTGTCACTGTATTTATGATATATGAAATATAGAGAGAGTTTTAAAAACATAGTTTTTAATAGGTTAATTTTTTATATTATGGATTTATAAAAAACTAATTAAAAATATCAAATCGGCTAGGAAACAACAAACTATCAAAATTTTAAAGAACACTTTTAAAGTCACTTTTGGCAACTTATTAATGTCACTACTACTTTTTTTAGTGTAAAATTTTCAGCTTAAAATTTTATTAAAGTTTTGCTGAACTTATTAGAGACTTATTAATTTTTAGATAGTTAAAAATGTCTAAATATTATTTATATTAATTTTTTATATTATTTTACAATATTTATTGTTTCATTAAAAATTTTAAAATTTTTTGTAAGCTTTTAAAATTACATTTTATGTTTCTTGACCAAATTATTTTTATTTATAATTATTTTAAAATATTTTTTAAATTCCTTCCTTTAAGAAGAAAGAGACAAAAGTTTTAAAGAAAAATTAACTAAAAACTTGACATTTATTTCTTTTTCGTGAATAGTGATAGCGTATTTTTACTCTCTCTATATTAAGTTCGCATTTGTATGTCAGTAAGTATGAGGGTTCCCCTTGCGACGGCAAATTAACCGACTTACCGTGATCGGATCGAGCTGAAATTTGGCAGATAGATTCATTGTCAAGAAGATTGTATTCTATTAAAATTCCAGCTCGAACCGATCACTGAAAGTGCTTGAAAAGGAGGAATAGGAATATGTGCCCCTTTGTAACCATGGAAATGACTCTAATAACAGATTTGTCAGTTTTGACAATTAAAAAAGGAAAATGACTGTCATAATAGATTTGTCACTTTTGACAATTAACCTAAAAAATGATCTGTCACTGTATTTATGATAAATGAAATATAGAGAGAGTTTTAAAAACATAGTTTTAAATAGGTTAATTTTTTTTTATATTTACCTCGGCAACATCGTATACCCAAATTTTACCATTAATATCACCTACGGTAACGTGTAAACCTGATGGCGTCCATGACACTTTGTTAAGAGCTGGATTGCCGTCAACAATCAATCCAGCCGCTGGCACTTCGGTATCCTGATTCAAGTTCCATAAATCTAATCGTCCCCCACAATCAACCGCCGCGAATAGTGCGGGATGCATCGGTGACCATGCAACATCCATCACATAATCGCCATTATCCTCAAACGAATAAATTGGTTTCGTGTCCTAGAAAATAATGATTTAATTTTGTTCGTAAAATAATCTGAGAAACTAACTTTTAAGCTCCATAATTTAATTGTCCAATCAAAGGAACAAGTTAAGAACATATGCGAGAAATCAATACCGCCTTGCACATCATTAATACTAATTCCAGCAATCGGACCTTGATGACCATCGTACGTATCCGTAATGCCGGCTTTGGCTCCATGCCGGCACGCTGAAAATGCGGCACCTTCTTCACTACCAATAACAAAATTATTAACATCGGAATGTGGAAAATCTAAACAGGTCGCTGCAACTGAACGGGACTGACTACGTTGCAGTTCCATCGTTTCTTGTGGTTGCGTTAACATATCTAACGACCATGAGCACAGCCTACCATCAGTTGATATACTAATCAAATTATGGGCGTTTTGAGTACCAACAACATGCATACAATAAACGGGATGCTAAAAAAAAGAAGAACGATTCAGTTAATAATGAAATTAATTAATCCATGCCAAATTATTGATTTTATGGATAATAATTTGAGCGGGCGATTAAAAATTTACTGTATGAGCAGATGCTGAAAGTGGTGTACGTTGTATTGGCGTCCGTTTCTGTACACGATTATCCCACAAAACAATTTGTCCGGAATACGTTCCACCTAATATTAGATTCGGGTGAAATTTCGCAAATTTCGTGCTCATTACAGCGCTCTGACAATGAAATATGTATTCCGGTGTCGTCTTCTTAAATTTAGTATTCCAAATTAAGACGACACCGTCTGGATCGTTCGGTGACTCTTCGTTGTTACTGTACGATGCTAAAAGTAGTTCGGGATATTGCGGTGACCAATCCATTGACGTTACACCGCGATTCTTTGACCATCGCTCATCGAAGAACCAACGATTCAATGAAATACGTTGATTTGACTTTTCATCTCTATAAAAAATTTAAAAAAAATCAATATCATTTTTTTGTGTGTAGAATAAAAATAACGTACAGTCCTTCATCGCCGCTCAATCCACTATAATCCGCATAAATATCAACTGTTTCACCTAGAGCACGTTCCATAATCCTTCCAGCGCGATCCATAAACTTCTGAAAATCCTCTGATAGGATAATCATCTGCTTTTCCTCTTCACTCAATTCGCGAACTAAATATGTAAATATATTTTTGTAATTTTTTTTTTTTTAATAGGGATTATTGTAACGTACTTTCTTTCGCTTCCGATTTTTGTTGGACTTGCTCGACAGCTGTAACGGCAGGTTGAACTTCCTTGACTTGGGGCAGGCCATGGGGTAGAATTCCCGGTGGTAGTTTGCTGCCGAAACCTCCCAAATGCGGTAGACTGCCTTCCTCATCCTCACCTTGCGGGTCGTCATACGTCAAAACTGTGGTGAATAAGCTGTCCGTTCTCACATCACACAATCCACTCACAGATTCACACACACATACACTCCCACAACAATCACACAAATTACATCTAATCTAAACTAATAAATAGATAAGAAGGGGATTTATGCTTAGCAATAAATAGCAATGGAATCTTTTTTATTTTTGCAAACTGCAATTAAGATTTCATTACTCATTTTATAGCGCATCAAAGCATGCCATGCTTATTTTAATTATCGGTTTCATTTATTGAATGAAATGTTTTGGAAACATTCACGCGTTCTCAAGCATTCATTACCAACTATTGTTTCATATTATTAATGAATTAATTAATAGAATTATAAAACACCTCATGCATACACAAAGGACAAACGAGTATGAAGTAGAATGTTGTATTTTTGGCTTCTTTTTTTAATGTGTGTAATGTGTGTGAGTGCAAAATGTTTTAATTCACTACATTTACTAAAATAATAATTCGATAAATTTGTTGTAAATGAAGCAAGCTACAATTAATCATTATTTCACTGTGTATGGGTTTGTTACTAAGAAGCGTGCGTGCGATACAAAAACAAAAGATTGTTTTTCTCAAATAATAATAATAATTTTTGTATGAATAATAGAATAAAAAAAAAACAATTTCTATTAATAAGTGTGCGAAGTATATAGTATATGAGGAGGTTCCGAAAAACCACCTACCTGTGAACTCGTCCTCCCATTCTAAACCCGGATTTAGATTGTATTCGTCTTGAGAAGGGAAAGAAACAATTGTCAATCAGTAGGGATTTGGATTCGATTGTTTTTTATATTGTTTATAATTAGAACAAACAAAAAGTAATTAATGAGAGGGCTGGCTGCACCAATTTTGAATTTTTTTTTTTAACGTTTATAAATTTCGATTTATTTATAAATAAGAAAATTAATAAAAATTATAATAAAGAATAGAATAGAACCAAGACTACACACAACACATACATATAAAAGCATGCACATTTTTGCCATCCCCCCTCTAAACAACAACCAAACCCTTCTAAATATAATTAGTTAGAAAAACATAAGCCCATTAGTAAAATAAGTGCTCAATAAATTTTGTCGGTTTAATTCAAAAGAACGCGTGTTAATAACTCAATTAAATAATAATAAAACAAATGAAGAATAGTATAGTGCATAGATAATTTGATTATCAATAAAAAAAGCTGATTTACTACAACTCACGCATCAATTCTTTCAATTTATTTTGCACGTTTATTAAATCTTGTACGTTTTGAGGAATGATTTTCTTGTTTAATATTTTAGAGATTTGTTTTAAGATTAATTAGGAATTATGCATGAAGCAAATTATTTAAATAACGAAAGAGTTTTTGTTTTAAATAAAAGAGAATCGAATTAAAAATCATAAACTTACCGTAGTAATCGGTTGCATGAGCTAGGAAAGGAAATTAAGAAACAAATCATTATTTCAACTCACACACTTAAATACTTAATTATAAAATAAACTAAATAATAATAAATAAAAAAAAACTCTAATCTTTACCTACTATCGAAAATTAACTTACACATTAATTAAATCAATGCTAAAATCATAAGTAAAAGGAAACCTACATAATAAAAACGCGTCTCTCATCATATCAATGAATTTGAATTTGCTTCCTAAAAGTGCCAAAAATAGTAGTTTATGTGCATATTATTTATTATTCAAAAGCCTTGCATGCATTCATCTGTTTTTGTACATCAACACTACCTTTCCTCGGCCTCCACCAATCCTCCATGTAGCCTTTAAGTGGGGAGGAAGATGAAGAAGAAGATCCTTGTTAGCAACAATAATTCAACAAGAGTCACTTATACATCTAACTTTTTTTAGTGGGATACACCAATTAATTACAAAAAAAATAATAAATAAGTGGCGCCACAAATTTGGTTATTAGTGGTTGTGCTAATAATAATAAAAGGTTTACAATTTTTTTAATGAAAATAGTAAAACAAGTAGCTAATAAATAATTAAAGGAAACGAAAAGGACATATTCCACTAAAAATAGCTTTTTGCATCAAGAAACAAAGACAATTAATTAATAACAAATTAGTTGGTAACTGTAATACTTGAAATATGCATAAATTAATTGCAATAGTAGTTTTTGGTTTTAAGCAGTCGCCTGCCTGATTAAAAATGCCTTTTTTTACTCACACTTGCCCAATATCGACGATCCAAAAACTCCTTTATTTTTCAACAATGTAGCAGCATTAAAACAAATATTTGCATTTTATAGAAATAAAATAATTAGACAACTACGAGACTAAACTATCTAAAAATTATCATTAATCGAATTATATTTCCAATTTATATATAGTATATGAGTGCAATGAACATTTTTAATCAGACATTGACATAAAATAATAAAAAAGTGAATTTTTAATGTAATGGAAAACAAATAAATCATAAAAATAGCATTGAAAGGAAGCAAACGCAAATGAAAAATAGATAAAATAATTAGTGCAGCCAACATAAACCAATCAGCTTATCAAACTGATACAAAGAAGCAATACCAACTTAAAAATAATTTTCAAAAAAACTTAAAATAAGTGTTTTACATGTAAGTTTCCTTAAATTTTGATTCAATTTCGACTCGTAAGTTCCAACTATTTGTTCAATTACGGATTTAGTAAACTTACCATCTCTTTCATGGCCGGAGGCAGTCGTTTGCGTTTGTTTGGTATATTGCACGGTTTCTTTCGGTGGAATATTTGTTGTCTGAACAGGAATGACACTTAACACAGGAAGTTTCCTTTTGGCAACACCAACACTAAAAGTAAGTTGCTATAAATAGTGAATGTAACATAAAATTTTTATTTAAACTTACTTATTAGGTAAACTGTTTGGTTGGAGTGATGTATCGGGAGTGTGGTTCATACTATGGTCTGGAGTTAGGGAATTTATGGTTGATAAACTTGATAAGACATCGGAAACGGGTGCAACACCCAAAGATGTAAGCATCTCATCCAATTCGCGTCGTTCCAGACTACCACCAACCCTATTTGCAGCTTCCTCAACATCTTTCAATTCCTTTTCACGTTTCCTACGATCCTTTTCCTCTCGCAAAGCTTGCAATTTCGCTTTTTTGCGTTCCAATTCTGCTTTGCGGTCTGACATTGCCGGTTTCATCTATAAAACAATAAAATCAACTTAATAAGCGTATTAATGAACGTGTCATGATTTTAATGTGTGGATGATTCACATCACATACTTTTTCTGCATTTTTAAATCGATTTTGACAATGTTCGATGGTGGGGTGAACTAAAATTACTTTTTCAATACATAAATGTTTTATATTTCACCAAGCATTCTTAATTATTTTATCTGATTAGTGTGCAGTGTATGTTATAATTTATTCTGTTCTATATCTTTGTGTTTTTACAGCTGCATGAAAGACAGCACATCACCTTACTTATTTGTGAATGATTGTGCAAAGAATATGTTAATTATTTATTTCATTACCCTATTCTATCTGCAGGTATTCTCTATGATCTAAATGCACTTATATTAACTATTTATTTATTTTAATTTCCCGGCGATTTAATAAATTTCTACGACGCCCGACGAATACGGCCACCATTACCTTTATTCACGCAGAATCCATTATATGTTGATGACGTAATTTCGTTCGTAGGTGCTTTATGACATGAAGACAGCAATGTATTGATTTTGTATGCAAAAAAAAAAACGGTATATTTAGGCGGGAATTTTAATCATTAACTAAATTCGTACTAATATTTCAACTTTTATATAATATATAACGTTATTTATTAATGTATTTGTACTATAACTTTCTAAAAATTGATATTTATTTATTAAAGTTTATTTTTATTGGGATGCCCTGTATAATTTTAGTAACTTTCGTCACTAACAGTAAAACTAAAACTTACCAGAAAGCACTAGAAATTCCCAAGTCAATTGCTCGTGAGTTTGTTTGCCGGATAATTTCTCTTTTAATTATAAAGTAACGACAGTTTTAGAAATAATAATGTCTATGCTCGCAAGTCCGTTATCTGTTGCTGGAACGAGGACATCAGGCGCCCCTGTCCGTACTCAAAATGGTAAATTATAAATAAATTATTCTAACCTATACTTCATCATGTGGTCATGCAGGTGTGACTAAAATATCTATTTTTGTATATTAATACTCTAATTACGTTAGTACTGGCAACGTAAATTTAACATTTATATGACAATGTATTGTTTTCATGCATTTATTAGTAATGGCAGCCAGTTCTATAGCAAATATCGTGAAAACTTCACTTGGTCCGGTTGGGCTGGACAAAATGCTTGTCGATGATATTGGGGATGTGACCATAACAAACGATGGAGCTACAATTTTACGCTTATTGGAAGTGGAACATCCAGCAGCAAGAGTCTTGGTAGAATTAGCCCAATTGCAAGATGAGGAAGTTGGCGATGGGACCACATCCGTTGTTATTATAGCCGCTGAACTATTGAAAGTAATTAAAAAGCAATTTTATATGAAAATATTGGTTAATCAACCAATTTCTTACTTGTAGAATGCTGATGAATTAGTTAAGCAGAAAATACATCCAACATCAATCATTAGTGGATACAGATTAGCTTGCAAAGAAGCCTGCAAGTATATTCAGGAGCATTTAACCGTTCCTGTTGAGGAATTAGGCATAGAAAGTATAGTAAACATTGCAAATACTTCAATGAATTCAAAGATTATTGGAGCAGATGCTGATATATTTTCACAAATAGTCGTCGATGCTGCGTTTGCTATTAAAATTATCGATCCCAAAGGCAATCCGCTATTTCCCATTAAGGCCGTCAATGTATTAAAAGCACATGGTAAAAGTGCTCGCGAATCCATTTTAATTCAAGGCTACGCATTGAATTGTACCGTTGCAAGTCAAGCAATGCCTAAAAAAATAACAAACGCAAAGATCGCTTGCTTAGATTTCTCCCTACAAAAAGCTAAAATGAAGATGGGCGTTCAAGTTCTTATTGATGATCCAACTAAATTGGAAGGTATCCGAGCTAGAGAATTGGATATAACTAAAGAGCGCATTCAGAAAATTCTTGCGACTGGTGTTAATGTTATTTTATGCACTGGCGGCATTGATGATTTGTGTTTGAAGTATTTTGTTGAAGCTGGAGCGATTGGTGTACGTCGCGTCACAAAAAACGACTTGAAACGTATTGCGAAAGCTACAGGTGCTGCATATGTAACATCATTAACAAATATGGAGGGTGAGGAATGTTTTGAACCGAATATGATTGGTGAAGCGGCTGAAGTTGTACAAGAGCGAATCTCTGACGATGAATTGATTTTAATTAAAGGGTACTATCATAATTTAATATCTATTTACATGCTTATGCATTAATTTCATTCATTTTTGCAGTCCCAAAGCACGTACTGCAGCATCAATCATTTTGCGTGGTCCAAATGATTTCTATTGCGATGAAATGGAGCGTTCTGTACATGATGCATTATGCGTTGTTAAACGTGTTCTCGAATCGAAAAGTGTAGTTGTTGGTGGTGGGGCTGTTGAGGCAGCGCTTTCCATTTATTTGGAAAATTTTGCAACAACATTAAGCTCACGCGAACAATTAGCAATTGCTGAATTCGCTAAAAGTTTATTAGTTATTCCTAAAACGTTAGCGGTGAATGCAGCACAAGATGCTACTGATTTGGTAGCGAAATTGCGCGCCTACCATAACTCCAGTCAAACAAAAGTCGATCATGCCCATCTCAAATATGTTGGTTTAGATTTAATCGAAGGAGTGGTTACGGATAATATGCTTGCTGGCGTTTTGGAGCCAACAATTTCTAAAATTAAGTCTTTGAAATTTGCTACCGAAGCTGCAATTACTATTCTACGTATTGATGATATGATAAAATTAGATCCGGAGCAGAAAGAAGGACGTGGGTATAAGGAAGCGATGGAAAGCGGTGATTTGTAAACATTGTTGTTTGATTTTTTTTTTTTTAATTAACACTTATATAATTTAATATTCCTTTATAAAAATATTCATTTCTCTTTTATAATGAACTCACAAGCTACTTTAAGCATTTTCTAGTAATAAGAATTGTGTCACTAATGCATTAAATTCGTTTGCATAACGTAAATGTATATTATGTTTACCATCAGCGAACCTATAAACCTTGGACTCCTTGATATTTTTCTTTAGATAATCAACATGTTCGGCGGCTACAAGAGGATCTTTATCACCATGGAGAATAAACGTGGGACATTGAATTGTTGGCACTAATTTTTTGCATATATCACCATCACGATGTTTGTGAATACTTTGTAAAGCGTCACACCAATCATTCCACATTTCCTGCAAGCCTTGTTCGGTGTACATTTCAATAAGTGGACCTTTCATTTTGGGAGACCATTTGGATAAATCACGAATATCTAAAATCATCAATGAGAAATTGTTTATAAAAATAGAAATAGAAATACTTTCGTATGCTTCAATTTCTTTGGGTATTACATAAGAATTTGCCCCCCAAACGACTAATTTTTGTATTGTATCGGGATTTTTAGCGGCCATTATCATTCCGGTGATGCCACCATCACTCCATCCAAGAATTGAATATTTTTTAATGCCGATTTCGTTCATAAATGCAACGGCCATATGAGCATCGTTTTCATAAAAGTCTGGAGTGTTTTTACGATTTGGGGGACGACTCTTGCCATAACCTGGTGGATCCCAAGCTACGACTGTAAACGCATTTTTATCTAGATTCTCGATTTGTGGCTTAAAATCGCTCCATATTGTGCCTAATGCACCTGGCATGCATAAAATGTTGTGACTACCAGTTCCAACTTTGAGGTAATTCATGGTTTGACCTTTGATATCAATTTTGTTCTCCTAAAATTTTTAATTTAAATTTATTATTTGCAATATATGTATATAATTATACCATATTGGTTGAATAATTGCAGAGCTTTAGTTGATGAGGTATCCTTTTTAAAATAATCCTACTTAACAATGTCATTTTTGTTATTAGAAAACTACAGGTTCTCTATGAATTTGAGTAATGTCGTCAAACAGAAATACACAGGAATAGTTATATGGAAGGTTGCATATTTAAATATTGTTATCTACTCTGTTCATTTGTATATTATGAAAAAGTTGATACATGAAATTGAATTGAAACAAACAATACAAAGTAAAAGGGTATTTTGTATATGTATTTATATTATTTGAAAAATATTTTAAATTCATAAACAACATTGCAATTTATTCCCAAGATGTAATAAAAAGGTTAATTTATAGCAGACGAAGTGTTTTTGAAAATTAAAATCAACAATATATTAATAATAAATGAATATATTTTGCAAATTTTAATCATCCTTAATTATTTAACATAGTTAATATGTATTTTTAAATAATTGCGAAAAAATATTATGATATAACCTTATATAAATTATAGACCTTGGCTTGGCAACAACAAAAAAACAAGATTATTTTTCACTATTTTCTTCATAACCTTATTCAATTTTCTTTTATATTCGGAAATATTCAATTATGTCTCAATCAGAATGCAAAATAGACGATACAATTGGCTTTATTGGTGGAGGAAATATGGCAAAAGCAATATGCGAAGGAATTGTAAATAAAGGTATAAACAGATAGAAAATTGTGTAATACATACTAAATTGATGATTATTTATTAGGTATTACTACATACTCTAAAATCATTGTATCTGGCCCACATGAAGGCAATTTATCATCTTGGAAGGAGAAAGGCGCAATAACTACATCAATAAATGGTAAAGTAGCTGAAGATGCTGATATAATAATACTGGCTGTGAAACCTCACATATTACCTGCAGCAATTGCAAATATATACGAAACTGTTGCTAAT
>JAODFZ020006606.1:0-11120 GCA_027574845.2 Deinopsis erosa
GAGTAAAAAAGGCGTAAATTTGATTTGAAAATACCAAAAGAGAGTAATAATAAATATATTTTTTATTATGACAGTTGACAGTGACTCGTTTACACGATATTTTAATTTTTATTATTCTCATCATTAATTTCACTCGACGATTGTGAATCGAGACTACACTGTATTAACAAAGGCGAAAATTTAATTTGAAAATTCCAAAAGTGAGTAATAATAGATATATTTTTTATTATTACAGTAGATTCGCGTTTAAACGATATTTTAATTTTTATTATTCTTTTCACTAATTTTACTCGACGATTGTTAATCGAGACTACACTGTATTAACAAAGGCGAAAATTTAATTTGGAAATTCCAAAAGTGAATAATAATAAATATATTTTTTATTATTACAGTAGATTCTCGTTTAAACGTTATTTTAATTTCTATTATTTTTATCATAAATTTTATTCGACGATTGTCAATCGAGACTGCACTGTATTAAAAAAGGCGTAACTTTGATTTGAAAATTCAAAAAGTGCGTAATAATATAATAATAATAATAATTTTTTATAATATTATTACAGTAGATTCTCGTTTACACGATATTTTAATTTTTATTATCCTTTCATTAATTTTATTCGACGATTGTCAATCGAGACTACACTGTATTAACAAAGGCGTAACTTTAAGCGCCTAGGGCCCTAAATTAAAATAGCGCCTTTTTAGAAAAATTAAATGCTTTTTTAGTAAACAAATTTAAATTCAGCTGTTTTTATGCAGTTTTATTCAGTTTGTGAAAGATTTTTGTGCTTCGGCATATATTATTTTATTATCAAACTACTTCCGGTTTTTTGAAAATCATCTTCAGTAATAAACGTCAATAGATTTTTAATTTTACAATGTTCATTAATATTAATTTCTATACGATTTAGTTTTTACTCGGTTTAATATTTTATTTCCATTTAGGATTTGCTTTTTAAATTTTTAATTAAACCCATTAAATATTGATATAAAAAAAAAACTTTATTTCATTTTAAAGTTTAAAGTCTATTAACGTCTATCAATAAAGATGTTTTTTATAAAACTGAAACTAGTTTGATAATAATAATCATATAATTCAGTATAAATAATAAATGAGTAATAAAATAATATTTGTTTAGTCTAAAAATTAAAAGTTCAGTAATTAATAAATTTGTTCAGTTGTGCTTGTGCCATTGCTGATTTTCGAACCAAAATTTTTAATTACTTTCGTGATGCAAAAAATACAATATTTATTAATTGTGTTTATATTTTAGTCGGTACAAGACTACTGATTAATAATAATAATTTATATTTTATCAGGCGCGCACCCTAGGGGGGGCTCAAGCCCGCTCGCGTTAAAAATTAAAATTGCATGATAACATCCCGAAAAAAATTTATTAATTATTAAGAAATCGAAAAAAATGTTTATTTATAAAATAAAATTTTAATCCAAATTATCATGTATTTTAATTTGTAATAATTTTTTAAAATTTTTACCAAAATTTTTGTTAAAAACACAAACCCAAAAAAAAGAAATTTTGCTGGGTGCGCGCCTGTATTTTATTGTACATTTTTTATTAAAGATTTTATTACAAAAAATACTGAACAAGACTAATTTAAATACTCAGCAAATTATACCGGAAAAGAATTATATATACTTAGCGAAATCCATTTTTATACTGAACACATTTATATAAATACTGAACAATTTAAGAAATTTTACATTTAATACTGAACGAGAAATTACCGAACGCTAAATTGCGTGCCCTTTTTTCTACTCAAATAAGCAAAATGCATAACCAATAATTACAGATTAAAGTTGAATTGAAATAAGTAATGACATTTCGACATTATACAAAAACATTGCTTGGCAAATTCTGACATTATGATTAATATTGGCCATGCGCTAGTTACGCCTCTGATTAATTATTATAATTTAATAAATATAAATATTTTATGATGGAATAGTTATATTTTAATTAATTTGTGCATTATTCATTAAGTAATGTGAAGCAAAATTTATTATACAATGAGAATATAAATTAAAATGTATACTTAATAATTATTAAAAATTTCTTATCGCGCAGTGCATTGATTGAACAAATATTTAATCATTGTGCGTTTTAAATTTCTAGTCTCACATTATTAATGAGTTATAAACAGAGATTCAAGTGCATCGCTAATAATAGATATAATATTTATATTTGAAACGAAATTAGATAATTTATAAATATATACGCGACTATTTAAAACGTGGCATATTTTTTGCTGCGAAAATTAGGTCTCGCTGATTGAGGTTTTTATTTCAAATCTGCGGTTGTATTTCCATGCTTGTAATCCAATAGAAGAACAACCCTTTCACCCCAAGGCGTATGTATTAAATTTCTTATATCTTCTTTCTACTATGTTTTTTTGTTTGTTTGATTTTTTCGAATGCGACTCATTTGCGCTTGTCTGCTATTTTCTAAGGGTAATAATCCTTAGTAGAGGGTGAATAAAACGGCGCCGGCGCCGATAACCCGGTAGTTGATGTTATAATAGAAGATTTTATGTAAATAATATAAATTTGTTAAAATAGAATTGTTAATTATATATGAATATAGTCAACCTAGTTCGTTAAATATTTAAATTAAACTAAAAGTCAATATAAATGTGTGGTTAATATTCGTGTAATGAAATCCATGTTTATGTATGCCATTGTGACCTAGTTCAAGCAACAAAATGCTATTCCACACTTTTTACAATAATAATAAGTTTCTAATTTTACATATTGAATTTGCTATAGAAATTTGAAACCGAACGCGCAAAAATGTTTTCGTGTTTGTGGCAATTATGGGATTGGTAATAATCATAATCTACTTTGCTTATACATACGAAAAAAATCCATTCTACAATTCATTTATTCATTCTTTTTTTTTTTTAGGCTCGATCCCACAAGCATGGAAAATAAAAAAGCCGCTTATCAAACAAATGCGACATCATCAAGTGGAAATGAAGCCCATTTCGAATCCATCATCAAACATCAACACAATTCCGATCCGCATCTACGTCTAATGCAATACGGTTATAAAATACCAAATAATCAACATTTAAACAATCCGAACATCTATCAACATATGCACCAATCGGCACAATTATACAAACCACCAAATCAGCAGTACAATTTTCCAAATATCCATGCCAATCCAATGCATCAACATTATCAATTATATCAGAAAACGCAACCATTATATCAGAAAAATACGAATCATTCGCATAATAACCTTTTACAACAAAATTCGCAAGTTTGGGTACCGCAATTAGCACAACAAACTTATGCACAGCAGCAGGTTGATGTGCCTGTTGTCCCTCAACTCGTACAACCTACAAAATCTAATAAAGATGTTTTTGATAAGCGGAAAGGTGGAAATAATCAGCAATTAAAATCGCCGGTGGCAAAACGCATATTAGATGCTCCTGTTACGCTGCAAGGTTGGTTACATAAACAAGGATCCGACGGATTAATGCTATGGAAGAAGCGATGGTTCGTTCTATCAGAATATTGTCTGTTTTACTATAAAAGTAAGTTATTTTATTCACCTAATCAAATAGAAATTGAATTGATGTCTTGATTTAGGCCAAGAAGAAGAGAAATTGTTAGGATCCATTCTACTGCCATCCTATAAAGTATCCATTTGTGGTCCTGAAGACAAAGTCAATAAAAAATTTGCCTTTAAATGTGAACACACTAATATGAGGACTTATATATTAGCTGCTGATTCACAAGAACTGATGCTTCAATGGGTTCGCGTTCTCAATTTAGCCTGTTTATTACAAACTCACAGGTAATTTAGTGTTGTATTCATTATATTTGTTTATTCAAAGCTCATTGCCTAATAAGTATCTCAAATATTAAAAAAAACACAATATTTGAGACACTTATCATGCAATTAACCCCAAATGTTCCTATATAATGAATTTTTTTATTTGATTATTGTTTGATGCGCATTGCTTAATAAGTATCTCAAATATTAAAAAATCACAATAATTGAGAATCTCATCAAGTAATTAACTGCAAATATAATAGTTTTTTTTATTTGATTATAGTTTGAAGCGAATAACTTAATAAGAATCCCAAATATTAAATAAATCACAATATTTGAGAATCCTATCAAGCAATTAACTGCAAATGTTTCTATATAATATTTTTTTTTATTTGATTATAGTTTGAAGCGCATTACTTAATAAGAAACCGAGATATTAAATAAATTACAATATTTGAGAATCCTATCAAGCAATTAACTGCAAATGTTTTTATATAATGAATTTTTTTTTACAGCGAACCGGAACACTCATTAAATACAAGTTTAATGTATTCCCACTCAAACGACAATTCTGATTCCGGTTTTATAAATCAATCGCATAATACGCGAAATACTCCAATTCATATTCATTCATCGAGCAATGCGACTGATTTAAGTAATCCGAGCCAAGAATTGAGTCAATATAATCAACCGCTCTATGCAAATGCGCCTCCAAAGCCTCGCCGATTGAATGATGCGGGTTACTCCTCTCCTAGTCCAGACGTGTTAGATCGCTATAATGAGCCAAAATACGTGACCCTGCAACCACCAAATTACGGCCAAAAACAAATGACTAAGTCACCTTCAACCGTCTACAGCAACCATGACTTTCCTCCTATCATCAAACATATTGAATATTCAGCTGAACGAAGAACACCTGACACCTATGGCCGCTCAAAATCGAATCACAGCAAGGGCAGAGTTCCTTCTGATTATGAGGATGTCTACGCTGAACAATATATGTATAAAAGGCCGTTAAGTCCTTTAGCTTATAATGATAAGAAGACAACCATATCGATGTCAATGCCTTTACAAAGGCCTTATACGCCGGTTTCTATGTTAGGACCTAGAGATATTCCTCAACCGCTTAGAAAATCCCCGAGTATCATTCCGCGGCCTCACAGCGCTGATTTTCTTGAATATGAAGTTGCTCATAGACAAAACATGATGAACAAACCTCGACCGAAGTCAAGTCTTGATATAAATCGGAATGTGTCAAGTGATAATTACTTCTATTCGGAGGAAAGGTATGCGGAGAAAATGCGAAAAAGTGCTCAATATTTATCGAAATTGCCGAAACAAAGGCCACCCAGTCGCTTTGAAAGCGAGAATACTTATCCGCTAATGCGTTCAAGTACGCAGCCAGTGCATTATAATGTTCAAACACCGATGGAGTATTTGAGGAAGGAGATGCAACCAGTTAGAAGTAGAAGTGTGTTGAGTGAAGGGTCGTTGTCAAAGGAATTGGATATGGATTTGCATGAGGCGAGTCTTCATCATGAGCGATATAAGGATGCGGGTGGTCTTAATCAAGATCCAATTTATAGTTATGATTATGATCCATTTACGCGCTCCGCTAGTGCTAGACTAGCAAATATTGAAGCTAGAATCCATGGTGATGGGCGCGCTAGCATGAATAAAGAGGGTGAAAAAAAAGTAAGTTGCATGCATTGTTGGTATCGTCTTATCCTCTAAATTTGGAAAAATTCAGAAAAACACTAAACTAATTTGAATGAGAAAAATGATTTGTACTTACACATCAATCAAATGTTTGTGGCGCCTTTTTCTAATTTTTTCACCTTTAGTTTCGGGAAGCAAAAATCTGACTTTCTTTCCATGAGAGTTCTTTTTGCGCGATTCGGAACTCAAACGCTTTCGGTTTGAACGCTTTCGGTGTGAACGCTTTCTAGACTTAACTCCGCTAGAGTCTTTCATAAACGTAGGAAAAATTTTCCTATCCCATTGAGATTTTTTTCTTGGCATGACAGCTTGCGAAATTATTCTCCTCGGTTGCATTCCTTTGCTGATTTGATTCGATTAACAAATTCTAAAAATATTAATTTTTATTATTTAGAGAGAAGAATCAATGAAAAGACTGCTTGAATGGAAACAACGAATGTTACAATCCCCGCTTAATAGGAAAGTGAATCAGAATGTGAAGCAAACCTACAGCAAATCCGATTTGTATTATAAAAATCAAGAGAATGGTTATAAAATGGTTGATGGATATATCGACAGTCGCAATGTTCATAGTTTCCAGCCGTATAATAGTTATTCCTCCGACGATGAAGGTAATTTATTCGAAAAGCTTACTATTTTTATAACACATGTAGTGAATAATTGTGTATTAAAATATGTACATGGAAATGAATTAATATGGGTTTAGATTTGGGTTAGAGTTTTGTCTAAATTGGTCCTTCCTGCCTGGAACAACTTGGGTCTCACTATTCTGTATCTAACAATATTTCGGTGGTAATCTCTTAACTTTCATCACATTTCACATACTAACAAACATTTAATTATTTCGAAAAAAATACGCAAAATGGTTGTAACAAGTGATGTGTATAAATTTTTTTTGCTCGGTTCAGAAAATGTGGACGGAATCAAAGAATCTAAGCAGGCAGGACGGACCTTGGACAGAATATCAACTACAGAAACTGCACCCCACCACACAACTATTTCTGTAATTGCTTCTCAATCTGATACACCATCTACTACTAATACCCACCCACCACTTTCACCACCGCATGATGATTGTGAAGTAACACTTTCAAAACCACTTAAATTACTTAATAAAGAAACACAAAATATTGCCCATGTGACAAGTTTATGCTCTGACATTAATCCCACACAAAATGTTGTTGAAATCAAAAGCAATGGAGCGTTAGTTAAAAGTATTTTAGCTGAATTTGAGAAAAAGTCTGATATTATTACTAGCAGACATTCAACTCCCATACCTCAGAAAGACGTCGACGCTATTATCGAGGAAAATTATATGGCAATGACGCCTAAGAAAAGCATATTAGCAATGGACGGCAATTCAAAGTTAGAAATTGAAGAGAATTCGTACGTTGAGATGACAAAAGGCATTCATTCCTCTCTATTAGACTTAAGTAAGACATTTCAGTTGCAAGATTATCAACCGTACGAGTTGGTGAGTTTTTCTGAAGGCCAAATGGAGCCTTTATACATGGAACTGCATCAGCCAAAAAAAGTGCATGTTTTGGATGTGAAGACAGATCTTCCCGATATCCTAATGTCCCCTGAATCAAAAAGTCCCAAATCCTTGCATTCTGACGCTGACGAAGACGCGCTAAGTAAAGATTTGGAAATATTAGATGCACCGACACATCCGCGATTTAGTTTATCAGACACATTTCGTCCCGCTTCCTATTATTTAGGCGCAAGTCAAACGGTTCCCGAACACCAGGACAGTTCGGATAGCGAATTGGTATCGCCGCCGCCGATTCCAAGATCGCCGCCACCTCTAGATGAAATTGATAGCGGTAAAACGAAGGAGCTTCGATCCGATTATTATTTCAAACATAATAAATCACTCAACACCTCAATGGATTCATCCAAGCAAAGTTTCACATCGTTAAGTAGTTTTAAAGACCACGATATATCATCGTTGGCTAGTCTAAGTACAACTGATAATGACTTGCGTTTAAGTCGTCTATCACACAACAGCGACTCGGACACTGAGTTACGTAGCACGCCGTTGCGAAGCTCAAGCACTTACGAGCGCATGAAGAAACGACGTCCCGTATCGGAAGAAATACGCGACGAATTAGAATTCAGTAAATTCGCAAATAACTTCATGGATTTGAAAGTGAGCGATATAAAGCCGATCGATCATTACAATACGCATCACTATGAAAATATGTTCATTATGTCACAGGTTGATAAGTCCTCTTTCTTATCACTCTCACCGATATTAACGTCGCATGTGCATAGCAGAGAAAATTCAAGAGACACCATTGCGACGACAAGTACTTTTCAATCAGATTCCAGCGACCCGAAATCCATTCTCTCATTAGATTACATACAACGCACGCATACTGATAATTGCAGCGCATTAACACCGACTTTGGAAATCAGATCCGGTCAATCGACGCCGAGCATTTTGAGCAATTCATTGAACGCCACTGAAATATCGCATATTTATTTCTCTGATATCAAACAGCAAGACACTAATTTATCATTTAACACACATTCAGCTCCATACTATTATTCTGATCTATCTATGAATACTTCCACACCTGAGGAGCATAATTCGATAATAACTTTGAATAACCAGCGTGGTACACTAAATGGTAAAAGGGATATAACTCACATTGTAAATCCTATACGGTGTAATGGGCGCTTGCGAAACTTTCAAGAAGAACATCATCAAAATTTCAATACATTTAAGTTAGCAACTGAAGCACGTTCAGTAAGTGTTGATTTTTTAAATTTAACAGATAAATCGGGACAAATTGACAAGAAAAATCTATATGAATCGGACACATTGAAGCGTCTCAAAGTGATGGATTCGATGTCGAGCTTACAATCAAATCCGGAAATGCGAAACATTTATCCGAGCAATAATAACGAGAAATTTAACGACTTGATGCAATGTTGTAATGAGGTGAATGTCAGACGTTCGTATAGTCTGGAAGGTTTATTGGAAAATGTGTTGAATGAAAATGAGCAGAATGATAATAAAGAAGATGGTGAGGAAGAACAAATGAATTCAACAGCCGCTGAAGAGGGAAGTTATCTATGGGAGGAAGACGCCATATGGCGCGAGCGCTTAAGAAACGCAAGTCAACGTCACACAAAATCGTTGGATGACTTGGATTGCATCGGCGATAGTAAACGAGTGAAGAAAACGACGCGTAGCATCACCAGGGATGTTACCTATGTGAATGATAACATTTATAATATGCCTATGAAAGATAAACAGCAGAAATATCACAGTAAAGATGAGGTTAGAGGGAGAGAAAATTCGTTTATAATTGATAGGGAGAAATTGAGGCAATGGGATTTAATGTCGAGTGCGCCATCAAATTCGGAAGGTGTAACAAGTAGTGCGAGAGCAAATACAGGAGTAGATTTAGGTGGGAATGATAGTAATAGAACAACAGATGCAGACTCTCAAGAACCAGGTACAATTTTCAATCGTTTTAGGTACTGTATAAATTGTAAATATTTATCATTTTGTTTACGTTCTAATCAATGATTTCTATAAAATTGATTGCATGTTACACACAAACTTCTCCAAAACGATCAATGCAACAAAATTTCATAAGAAATCTAAACAAATTGCAAAATTGATAACTAAATTCAAACAATTATTTCCTAATCTTACATAAAATAATTATTTATTTTACATTTTATAGCATCGGGTTCGATATCTTTAATTGCTAGTGATAATTTTGCAAGAAATGGACCGAATGTTAGACTATGGACACCAAATTCGCATCACATTCAATCAAAATCAATCTCAAATTTAAATCGAAGCCATGACAGTGATTATGCGATGTAAGAATTTCAATAAAATAACGAAATAATTATTTTAAAAAAATTATTTTAGATCAAATCGTCGAGATTATTACATAAATCAATCTCCAAGTCAACATGAAATAAACGCGGAAGTTGTTCGAAAGGTAAAGTGCATTTAAATTTAAATTTTTATTTATTTAAATTTTGTTTTCTTTTTGTTTGTTTGTTGATAATTTTTTGTTCATTATTATTATATAGGTTAATTGGAATGAAAAAATGAGCGTATCGGCTGGAGATCTTCTAGGCCGTACTCATGAAGAATTAGTTTTGTTATTAATACAATTGCGAAGACAAAGTACAAATACATATCATGCAATTGAAGCATGCTATAATGAAATTGATAATACACAGGTCTGATTATATAAATAACAAGCTAACTAATTCTAGATTATAAACGTATCGCTTACTAATTCTCATAAAATGCTTTTCACTTGGATATTGGCCAAACTCTAGTTACGCCTCTGGGGATATTGGAAATTATGTGTGTGATTCTCGATTATAATTCTTTTTTGTTATTTATAGGGTCAACTACATTTAATGGATGCTCAAAAACGCCTTGAGAGTCTACAAAAACTTGAACAAATCAAACAGCATTTGCTTGATTTGGAAAAACAGTACGAGAAAGGAAAGCCGTTAGTCAATTTAGTCGATAATATGGTGAAATTAGGTTCCCTCTATCGCTCACCGAACGATAAATTTAATTTCAATCCATATGTACAAGAACGTATTGAATTTAATCAATATATTCAAGAAAGAAAATTATTAGCCGAAGAAGAAAAAGACTGGAAACGTGTTAATTCAAATCATAGTCAATTACAAGAAAAAGTGCAACAATTGTATCAATTGGATTGTTTGATACAAGAGGAGTCGGGCACATTGCAGGGATTGCAGCAGGATAAAGAGGAAATTGAGCGCGCATTAAGCGGCTTGAAAAATCGATTAATGAAAGGATTTAATGATCCCGCTAAAATTGAACAAGCTAAAAGGCAGCAAGCAATTCTTGAAAATGAATTAAGTCGTGTTCATACAATGTTAGCGCAGAATTCAAAAAAATTAGAGGAAACTGTTGCTGGAAATGCAAGATTAGAACAAGAATTATTAGTTCTTAAACAGAAATTGCAATTATCACGGCAAAGTAGATCTTCGCCGCAATTCGCTCATGCTGGTAAGTGTTTGTTTATTATTTTTTTTGATATAGAATATATAATGCTACAATTGTATTACAAGCATTTTTATAGAATGACTCATTTAGAAGAAACACAAAACGTTGCGATAACATTTGTAAATTGAAGTTTTATTATCAATCGTTTGTGGCGCCGTGTCTTAAATTTTGGATATCTAATACTTTTATTACTTTTTTTTTTACTGTTTAATCTTTCCTTGTGCTAATTTGCTTGTTTATTTTAACTAAGCAATTGTTTTCATTAATTTATGATATGAACTTTTTATCAAAAAATTGTTTTCATTAATTTATGATATAAATTTTTTATTAAAAAAGAAATTTTTTAAGAATTAATTTATGATATGATCTTTTTATCAAAAAATTGTTTTCATTTTGATATAAATTTTTTAGTAAAAAAGAATTCTTTTAAGAATTAATTTATGATATGAACTTTTTATCAAAAAATTGTTTTCATTTTGATATAAATTTTTTAGTAAAAAAGAATTCTTTTAATAATTAATTTATTATCTGAACTTTTTATCAAAAAATTGTTTTCATTAATCTATGAT
>JAODFZ020006676.1:0-14331 GCA_027574845.2 Deinopsis erosa
CGCATTTGTATGTCAGTAAGTATGTAAGTATGAATGAGGGTTCCCCCTTCGACGGCAAATTAACCGACTTCCCGTGATCGGATCGAGCTGAAATTTGGCAGATAGATTCATTGTCGATAAGATTGTATTCTATCAAAATTCCAGCTCGAACCGATCACTGAAAGTGCTTGAAAAGGAGGAAGAGGAATATGTGCCCCTTTGTAACCATGGAAATGACTCTAATAACAGTTTTGACAATTAACCTAAAAATGATCTGTCACTGTATTTATGATAAATGAAATATAGAGAGAATTGTAAAAACATAGTTTTTAATAGGTTAATTTTTTTTATTATTCTGTTTATTATTATTCTAACTATGGAAAAGTCTAATTTTATATATATATATAAATGGTAGTAGCAACCTGTTGTCAATTCACCCATTGATTTGAAGTTACATATAAAAATTGAATTATTCATTTCTAACATAAACATTTTTATTGACTAACTAAATTATGCATTATTTTTCTATATAATAAATAGAGAAAAAACATGAAAATGTAATAAACAAAATTTCTATAGTATTTATTTGTAAATAAATTGCCATACCTGCAATTAGTCATTTCTTTTATCTGTACGCCACAATTACGTGCAATTTATTCATTTTTAAAGGTACAATAATTATTGCATGTGGTAGTAATGGTTTCATTCCTTTCACTCCTATAATAAGTAACCCCATGCTGCAATTCTACTTTTAATTACGACAATGCACTTTTAAATCTATTTTTTATATAGAACTTCTATATTTAGACAGTGAATTCGATCGGTAAATTAAAAATAGTTTAAATTTATAAAATTGTTTTATTTTAAAATTTCTTTCGTGCATATTACTTCCTAGTAATCAATAGTGGTTTTTAAATGTTACTAGAAACACTTGAACACAAGTGTTAGCAATATAAAATTATTTCGTTTTCTAACAGTAATGTTTATTAAACACTCTTATGAATCTAATCGAAATGTTTATTTTAAGCTGCGGAACGAATCTTTATTACAATAATGCATTCAATTTTTTTCGCAATCATTAAATATGCATATAATTCATACTTTCTACATGGCTAGCTAAATATTGTGATTGATTTTTTTATATTATTTGATTAGGTGTTCAGATAGTATTTATGCGTGTAACATAAAAATATTTTGAAAGAGTTTTGTATGTAGACCAGATGTAATTTAGGATAAGAAATATTCTAATATCGAAACCTTTATATAAAAACAGCTAAAATAGTAAATTGATTATTAAAATGTTTGGAATCAAAATGAGGCTTATTCCTAGTTTGTTGCTATTCTAACAGTCTTGCTAAGCTAAATTTACTGTTATATTACTTAAAGTCGAGTTGTGGCGTTGGTCGAAGCCAGATCTATGAATACTAATCAAATAATATTGATGTTCGTATTTAAATTATTAGTAATAAGATCGTTTAAGTAACAAATTGCGTTTTCTTCTTTCGTCGCTTCAGGAAAATAAAAATTAAATTCGAAAAAAATATGAGTTGCATTATATTATCATTATCATAACTCCATCCACATATTTTCTAAAATAAATTATAAATAAATTACATTTTTCTAATTTGTCCTCATCAAGTGAACTTGAATAATAAAGGCAAAAACAATTCGTTGCATGTTCGTGGTGAAAGTGTGTTTTTATCAAAACGAAGAAATAATAAAAAATTTGCTCTTTTGTTTTTATATTTAAGCATGAATCACGCCAATTTTTGCTTGAATAAAATACTCTCGTATGTGTATATGTATCTGAAAGTTTATTAATAGCTAATTGAACGAGTTCTGGCAAATTAAAGAAGCATGTTCATAGGTTTTTATTTATCGCCGTCATTATTTTAGCGAATTACAACGAAACGCATTTATTGATATATATCTTAAATTTATTGCAATTGTTCCATATCAGTCATCATAAATATGTGTACTTTATAGAGCAATTTTTATTACATTCATTTTTATACAAGATGCAGCCTCTTTAAATAGCACCCATTTCTTTATCTTAAAAAAACTGGATTCGATGTGAAATGGATACACAAATTTTATATGTACATATTTCTAATCAATTATATTTAATTAAAATTTCTTGTTGACAAACAAATCATAAATTTTGCATTGAAACTTTAAAAATGTAGGTTCAATGACATATTATAATGAAAAATTTTCTGTCATATTAAAAATGGTAATGTAAACAACAGAGTGAAAGATTGTTTGTTTGTTACAAGTTTTCAAATTCTGGTCCTGTCATGTATATTTTCATTAGAGACATACGTTCGGAAGCTGGTTCTACTTTAATGACGTTGTAGATGAAAGGTGGCATTGTCCTTCAATATTTTAGGGTGGTTATTTCACAAGGGATCATTCACTCTCTATTTTAATCATTAAAACACAAAAGAATATTGAACAAATATAAGGGGGGCGCATTTATTCGAAGCACACTACCAGCAGCAGATTTAAAAAGAGATTAGAAATGTTTATTATTTTATATACTAAATGTACATAAGTACAAATCATAACACAAACAAAATGTATTTTAAAAAATCATTTGTTTTGTCCTTGCAAAAGCTAATAAAAATATGTAAGTTTGTTTGCAGGCGTTTGCAATTCAAATATAAAAATATTGAATTAATAAATGTCACCTTTTCTTATGCATAGCATTTTTTTGTATACCAGTATATTAGTGCGCTTATTTATTACAATAATTTTGCATTTATATATTATTATTACTATATAATAAATTAATTGAATGTCCCTGGAATTAAAAAGCAATTTTAACATATAGCAGCGTATCCCAAACTGTTCCTACGACACTGATATATTTTAACTTATATTTATTTGATAGTCACTTCAAAACACACAATGAGTCATACTCATTTTAAATGAGACAAAATATATATTTTTATGTGTAGAAAAGAATAGAATCAAGTTTATCTGTTATCTTGCATTTGCCATTGAAGTTGTTTACATTATTTTGCACTATTTAGCAGTTTGAGGTGAAGAAGTGTAGTGGTTAGATGTTTCTTCAAATAAAAAGGTAATTTCATTTTATTCTATGCATATTCATTTGTTTTTATATTAAGAAAGACGCATTTTCATCATTAACACAGTTTGGGAAACGCTGCCTTATATAGATTGACATATTCAATGATTTTATTAATTCGTTAAATTAATAATCATTTCAAATAAAAAATGGATTCTTTAATGCCTTTGCTTGTTTACTAAATAGTCTTATAAAAGCTTTTTTATGACCATAAAATTTAAATCAATTCTAATTAATGTTGTGCTCTTTTTTTTAAAAAAAGGTAATTATAGAGTTGTCTGAATGCACTTTAAACTTTTTCAACTTGTATATGCAAATTTTAAAATTTATGGTCTTGTCTAATTTTGAGTGCGCAATATAACTCAATGACATTATTAATTCCTTTTTTTATATAAGTCAAAATTCATTCTCTCACAAAAAGAAGTTTCATTTGCATTAAATCACATTTTTCTTGTTTTAAATGAAATAGTGTACCGGTATATTGAAGTGAATTTCCATTTTAGGTTAAGATTACTGTAGGGTAACTTTATTGGCAAAATTAAAAACTGGAAAAGGGAAAGTTGTTAAAGATTTTTTATTAAATCGAAGTTTCACATATATTTTATGAATCATGCGTCTTAAAATTTATTACATTTTTAGTGAGGTTTTATTGCAAATGCATTAAATTCATTCGTTTTGATGTATTTAGAGCATTAAATGGTAATTAAATTAAATGAAATCGTAATTTAATTTTACACAATATGTGTAATTAAAATCAAAAACTTTTAATTATTTCATTGAAATATAATACAAAATTACTATCCCAAATTCGTAATAAAATTATGTACAACAAGAAATGATTAATGGGAAATAAATGATATAATCATAAAATAAAAAATTCCTCTTGGTGTTATTCGATTTAATGAATTTACAAAAAATTTTAAATTGCACAAATTGCTTGAAACAAATTTAAATGAAAAACATATACATTACATTATTATATTTACTTTCATACTTCATGCGTGAATTCATGTGGTGACATAAATCATAAAACATAAATATTCATTAGTACACTTTTAAAAAAATGTATCAAATTACATAACAATATTAAATAAGCAGAGAAAAAAATGCATTTAATTTTAATGAGTTTAAGAAAAGTGAAAATTTTAATTTAATGTCCTAAAACAATGATTCTCAGGTTTGTAATTGTAATAATAACCAAAAATAAGTGAATTACGTAACTTAAGTTATATGTTGTAATGTAACACATAAGAGCATTAATGTTGTTTTTTTTTATTCAATTTTGTTCATATCAAATTTCATTTTGTAATTTAAGCCATTATCTATGCCACTTGTAAAGTGTTTCAGTACAATTTTCATATAAAACAATTTTATTTACATTCTGTTTTATTGTCCTTGATATCTTAATTAATTTTTTAGCTGCTAACAAAGTAAACAATCAATATTAAATTCCATTGTATTCACTATTTGCCAATTCAATTGATTTTTATTACAAAATAGTCAGCTCGATATCCAACGTAAGATAGTTGTTGCATTATTAATCATTGCAAAAAAACCGAATAGTTTCCAGTAATATGAATAATAGATTGAATGAATTTTCATATAAGTTATAGCAGCAAATTCTTATTTGCATTTAAAATCTAATATCGCTTATTAGTAACCTAAGGTAATGAAATTCTTTTATTGTTATTCCAATTTATATTTCTAGCATCACGAATAGTTACAAATTCATCTCCTCAAGGATTTTAAAACAACATTCATACATAAACCTATGATTATATACACGCACATAAGCATTGCAACATTATTTATAAATAAAGAACGCGTACACGTCAATAGCTGGTAGCATATTACGAAAAAAGGGGGAACCCAAGGGAAGCACGAGCCCATGTAACAAAAAATTTAATAACAATTATTAGATGAATTATTTAATCGCATTTATATTCCATGCAGATAATAATTATTATCAATATTATATTTCAAATTGCTGCATGTCATCAATCGACTTTTTTCGTTCTGATTGATTTCATAATAGACAAATATGAGTTGATTTTTATCGTAAATAAATTTGGGATTGTTATTAATTGGGTGTACTGAAATGAGTAGAAAAACAACAAATTATTGTTTTTTATTGGTTATGTTTTGTAAATATCAACATAAAAGTTGTTTCTAAGCGTTGTAGTTTAAAATCGTGATCAAAATAACAATAAAAAATATTGATCATTTGTTAAAACAATCAGTTTAATGACAAATATTTGTTTATTTTGACAAAATACTATTTATTATTTGTGTTATATTCAAGAGACGTGGTAAATGAGTTGAATCAACTGTAAAGCGTGTTTCCTATAATAGTAACCCAGTTTCTTAATGCAAAATGGATAAAACGGTTTGTAAACTTTTGATCAAAATATTGTTGGAAACTCTTGCTACATAATACCTATTGTTTGGTTTATTCAAATTTATTCAATGTTCGTATGAAAGATGCATTTTTACACTCTATAAATAGATCAATTCTAAAACGGTGCTTGTAAAAATGATGTTGAAATGCAGGCCAGAAAATGTTGCCAACAAGCATATTCTTAAAATTCTCTATAATTTCTTCATTCAATAAATTATGTAGTTTTAATTAATATCATATGCTAATCATCGGCGTATGTAATTTTCTTAACACGAAGAAATGTGAGAACGGTTTAAACGTCTGCTTGCATCGTGAAATTTATTTTAATTCAGTGAAAAGATAAAATTTTCTAAATGTTCATGCCGAGTACAACTGCCAAGTTAAATAAAACCGAAGTAAATTCGTCCCGTCTGGATAACTGTCTACAAAATCGTATGCTTGAAGTTTCACAAAAAAGGTCAAGATCGAAAATAAAGCAAGACCAATATTAACTTGAGTATGTTGCAATAAAATTTATATTATCGGATAATTGATGCAATCGAGCTTGATTTTTTCACAAATCCAGCAAATTTGGTAAAGCTGCACCTATAATTCTAGCAATCAATTGCAAAAATTTAACACCTACTCATCGAAAAATCCAACAAAAATAGTCAAAACACATAATTACACGCCATTCATATGTAGATGAATTTTTCACAAATTTCTGATATTATCTCGTATGCTGGTGTTTGATAAAATGGCCTTTTAAAATGTCACAATTCAACACTTGTTCTTTGGTTCCACCTTATTTAGTTTATCCTACGCTGTACAACTGCCCACATTACATTAGAAACTAGTACGACATTTACTATATACACACACAATTCTATAATTGCTAAAGAAGAAGATGCGACCAAAAATAGCCTTCAGCGAATAATGTTACATCACGAACATGGTCTATCTGCACCTCACCTTAGTGAGCTCTTTGTCTACCTATTTGCAACTTTCAATAATCAAAAACCATCCTAATCCCTACAGCTAACTTTCCTTTGTCTTAAATGTCTTAGGCGTGAATTTTTTCTATAACCCAAATTAAACCACACACACACTCACACATACATAAAATTAATATATAACAAATTAATTGGATAATTAATTAACACTATACATTTCTAGCTAACTGTATATGGAACTATGACACAAAAAATTAATTTTTAGAACTAATTTTATACGCAAAATGACTTTTTATTGAAATTAATTTCTTAAATTTTGTGTAATATTTTGATTTATTTAATCATATGACTAAAAAAATAAAAAGTTTAAAGATCAATGAATCATCTTATTAACAAATTTGAAAATTATGCAAACAAATAAATGAATAATAATAATCCAATCAATGTATTTTGTAACAAAGTCTGTTTCTAAAAAAAACATTGCAAAACTTATTAAAATACAAATATTAATAGAAATAACATATTTATATACGATAATATGCTGATAAAATGCATTTTTTTAACTTTAATGCAAATCAATTTATCAATGCAATAAAGAAATTTGTTACTGCGTATTGCCACTGTATTTATTTACACTTTTTTCTAGCTTATCTAATCGTTTATTAAGCATTGAATGCATAAAAAATGCAACTGATTGCCAATAACAAATACTCCTTTATTTATAAATTTATTTCAACATTTAATTAATATAATTGTCGAATTAAATAATCAAAATAAATTTGATAGGTTATGCAACTCATCAGTAAACTTTTTATTAAAAATTCTAACGGCTATTAATTAGTTAGTCCATCACAATTTAATATTATAAATAACGCAGAGGAAACAATTTATATCGAAAATATTTTTAAACATAGACCACCTAGGAATGACAGGATTTATTCTTAATCATGTAATGTGTGTGTTAGTTACCAAAATGGAAATAGTTGCACAGTAGGAGAGAGAGAATTTCTAGCTGCTGCTTTTACTTTTATTATGCTACTATATTACTTGCATTAAAAATAATTAGCCTATTCACCTAGCTATGAAAAAATGATGATTTCGTGAAAAATTGTTTGATGTAAAATTAAACATTTTAAACAAATTCTTAAATTACAGTTTATGTGATAAAAAAAACAGTTGAATCAAACGTATTGAATTGCAAAGTCGTTAAATTTTGTTATAGATGAGTCAAGGATAAATTTTAATCTAATTTTACAATCAATTCACGATCAATTCGTAATAGTCGTCAAATTAATTTTATTCATTCATATAATTAATTGTGTAATGATTGCCGAATGTGAATTTTTGCTAGATTTGTCATTCAATCGATCATCATCATCAATTCATGCTTTTTTACTTTAAACTTCGATTCGAATCATAACAACAAAGCACAAAAGCTTTATCTAATAATGTAAAGCAATAATTTTGCTTTGATCATTTTACTTATATGGCAGAAAAATATTTATTATTAATAAGTAATTAAAATGCTTGTTAAATGTAGTAGTTGTAGAAGATTAATAGCGTGTATTGTGCATGTTACAGTTATATGTGGTTAGCAAATAATAAATTATAATGATTAGTAATTGATATCGATCAAGAAGTTAAAACGAATGGCGAAAAACATTTTGTAGAATGTATAAGTCATTCTTTTTTTTACCAAATGCTTCGTGTAATATGTGCATATAAATAAATTGCGAGTGCAAGAGATATAATTACAGCCGAAGTAAATGTCGTATACCGTTTTCCGTTTACATCAATAAAATTCCACTAATACAATAAAGAATAAAAGATACAGTATTTTTGCTCTATCATAGAGGAACTTTAATCAAACAGATATTTTAATATTTCTACACATCTACATCTACTAACATGCGAATATTGCAAATGTATGTAATTAAACTCTCTGAGAAATATAAACTAGATTTGAATTCATTAATATCATGATGATTAGCATTTTTCTCTATCTAATCTGCAAACGCATTTTTTTGCCGAATTCAACTTTCAAGAATGAAGATTGTATGAGTATTTATTAATCAGTAATTTATTTTCTTCAAGAGGAAATTACACACATAATTGTTTTATTATATAATAAAGCAAAATATTAATTGAAAACGTTCAAAAACGTATTACAATAAGACAATTTAAATAAAACATAAGTATACAATTTCTAAATTTCTTAGATTATGTAAAAGCAAATTTTTATAATATAGCCATAAAACATTCATTTAAAAAATAAGTAATTATTATGTTGTAAGTTTATACCAATATTTATAAAAATATATAATTTATTTTAAGGTTATTTTTCTTATTGCATAGTCTACATATCTATTATTACTCTATTAAGACAAAAAATAGAAAAAAACTTAATTGCTGTATTACACAAATTATAATATTTTCTACTTTTTAACTTATTAAAAGTAGCAGACCATTACAAATTTTATAATACATCTAATTATAACCTGTAGAATAAGTGTAAACAATAAGCGAAACATAGAAAAAATTGTAAAATACAGGAGCTCAGTTTTTTTTTTAATAAAAACTACATAATTGGCTTAAAACTACAAACTTTGGCAAGCAAGCAAGAATATATTATTAATGTTTATAATAGAAACAGCAACATTTCAACAAGAACTCATTAAATAATTAATAATAATCACTAACTTGTTATTCACACTCTAAAATGCAAATAGTTTACGCTGAAAATAATATACAATCGGTGTTGAAAATTCATTTATTTATTTATATTAGTAAATCGAAGTTCAATATTCTTAATATCATCATCCTATTACATAATTAAATAAATAGAACAAATCTCATTTACACTGCATTAGAATGTATACATAAATAATTTGTTTATGAAAAATAGGAAAAATCGATATATGTATGTAACTTAGTTTTTCTAGCATTTGTACGTTTGAAAATATGCCCGAATATAATTTTATATATTTATCAAACGTATTGCTAATTTCATACAATTACTTCTAAATAAATTCATTTATTACATTCATAAATATTAATAGATATTGCCAAAAATGTACAGCAATTAATTTCATTCTTTTTATAACTTTCATATTTATTTAATAGAACAAATCTTATATGTGCTTAGTAATTGTTTAAATAGTTTTTATAATAAAGTCATTAATCTTTTCTAATAAAAAATTTTAATTATAATTTCCAAAAATATTTAACAAAGCAGAAAGTTTCAATTGAATGTAAGTACATTTGCAATAAGAGAATCGTTCTCTTATCTAAAATCTAAATGATTGTTTGTTATCTTCGATTAAATGAGAATTAAAAGCAAATGCATTCGCTGACAAACTAATTGTACATATGTGGACATTAATATTCTTTAAATAGAGATTCGATAAGTTTCTGATCTAATTTAGCAATAAATAATAGTAAATTAAGTACACTTCTTTAAATCGAGATCTCTATCTACTATGTAGTTAAATAATTTATTGGTGATATTAATGTGTTGATTTTAAACAAAATTATAAAGAGCAAAACTCTAAGAGGTTAATTATGATCTGATGAAACGTGCAAGACTGATATATGTATATTTTTTATTGTTTCTAGTTTTTTTTTTTGCTTCACAAAAGATTAGAATATAAGATAATAAGACGTAGGATACTTTTTGTGTTCCGCTATTCCGCAGACTGAGCCTTAAGGAGAAAAAATTTATTATCATTCATATAGGATCCAAACAAAAGATACTTTTCTTGCAAAAAGCGATTAAAAAACATTCGAAAGTTTCGCAAATAGGGATCAAATTTTTGCATAACGTGACTTTAACGTAAACTTGAAACTTGAAAGCATAAATTCAAGTTTATTCTGATTTTTTCAAACTGATTTGCGTCAAATGAAATGAAGATGCATTTTAACAAAGCGATTGATAAGAATTTATCTAAAATTTGCCTCATTTTAACTTGTAATTAATATATGATTAATATAAAAATTTGTTTGCTTGTTTGTTTTGTTTTGATAGTTTGTTGTTACTATATGAAAATATATAAACAAATAACTTTGTTTGAATATGCAAAATATTGTATTTGAAAAATTCGGTTTATTTGTTATTTCAATAACTTGAACTAGATTAGGTAATGCTATTTGAGGATTATTTAATATGACAACAATAATTTACATTAACAATCACCAAATAGCAAAATTGCATAACGGCATGTGGGCGATTGACACTTTATGAGTTAATTGAAGATACCCCAATTGAAATGTCAAATTATCTCTTTTAACACAATGAAATTGAATTAAGTGACAATTGAGAGCAAGAGTAGGCTGAATATGAATATGTCTGTGAGATAAATAGCTTACTACACATTTAACCTCAAAAACCTTATTTTAAACAAATTAAGCGCATAATTAAGTTCATTTTTACCTTAGCTGCTAAGGTAAGTTTAAGTTGTGTGCATCGCTACAGGTGTATCAACAGCAAGCCTAACACAAAATCACCATTTTTCAACGTAAACAATCCTCAAACTAAACAAGAGTATTTAAAAAAAAAAAGCGCGCGCTTTTCACACATTACATAAAACACAACAAATTTATTAAAAACACTTCAATCTCTTTATAATAATTAGTCAATTTGTTATTATTTATATGTTAAATGTAAATAAAACGCAACAAAATACTATTTTATTGAAACAACGTTCAGCTTTGGAACAATCCAACAAGCAAACTATGCTGAACGCGGTCCTGTTAGGTCGGTTTGTGTTTTGATCGTGCAACTTCGGAAACAACTTTCTACTTGAATGTGTTTGTGAGTATATTATATGTATAGGTGTAACGTGTATTTTAAAATCTCGTACGATTGAATGCAGTGGCCATGAAGCTACCTGGTATATACCTGTCTTTTGGATTCAAAGAATAACAAAGAAAGAAAAAATACTAAAAAGCACCCAGTCTTGATTGTACGCCCTCTATAACTACCGAAATCTCTGTTTACATTACATATGAAGACCAACATTTTGGTCACCCCTGCCCCTCATATATACACATTTCATATTAACATCGAAAAAAAATTGCATAAAATTTTATATTGTGGTCACACGCAAAGTTGTTGTTAACTTATTAAATATTCATAATAATTATTTAAATAGAATTGATTTCCTGATTGTTTTTATTAATTTTATTAGGACGACGATTGACGAAATCGTACGAGGTGTACTTTTACATAGGTATTTAAATTTATCAAACAATGCTCAAGTTCAATTTATTTAATTATGTGGTCAAGTAATATTTTTATGATTTTGCTTATACCATAAGAAGTTAATTAATTTATTAAGGGCGGTCGAAATAAATAGAGATTTCACATTGAATGTCTTCAAAGATTTAATAAAATTTGGATGTTTTATGAGAATAATAAAAAAATGCAATATTTGCTTGCATAAATTCTGGCAATTAATAATTTGAGTTGACTTTACCTAACCTTTATGGTAAATTGCCACAAATTACCATTCACTTTAGTACATTATAAAGTAAAGATAATTTCACAACTTACATGGATGTGGAACCAAGTAACAGCCTCCAAATTTTATGACGAAGGACAGACAAATGAAAAACAAAAAATATTTTTAGCAAATTTCATGTTAATTTCTATGTGTTAGATTATTTTTCTTGTAATGTAAACAATTTGAGTATACACTCGTCTGTTATTCAAAATCATAAATCATTTTTCTCAAAAGCTTTACAAATTATTCCAGTTTGTTTTAATAATAATGTTGTGTTAAAAATTTATAAATATAAATTGACGTTAACTTAACTTTTCATGAAATCTTATATTTTTTACGTCAATTAACATGTTGACCTTTTCATAACATATTTTTGAAATTTGTTTAACTGCAATTATTCTAATATGGAAGGAAAACAATAGAAAAAAATGAGAGTAAACATAAAAAATAAACAATAATAAAGGTGTTAAATTATTAACAATGATTTATGTTTGAAATATTTTTTAATATGATAATTAGAATAGTGTTTAATTATTGTTTTCTTTTGAATAATATGTGATTGATTATTCGAAACGGAATAATTTAAACAAAATTGTTCTTTGTTTGTATAAAACGTATTCGTATATTTTTCTTTCTTTGTAAAGTAAAATTAGATGTGTGCCATTTTTTTGTTTGTTTGAAATGTTTAAATTAAGGATTGTAGTGAAACTATTGTATTATTCTCTAGCATTTAATTAATCTTAATTACATTTCTCATTTGTTTAAAAGTACAAAAATTTTCTAAGCACTGCAAATGATGACAAAAGTTTATCTTGACACACATTCACATATCTCACAATTTTACTTCATTAAAATTAATTTTATATTTTAAATTGTACGCATATTTTATTTTTCTATATGGAAGGTTGTTGAATTTCGTACCATGCGATGAGAAGTAGGTAGTTGGTTGGTTGGGTAGAGTTGCCTGCTGTTAAATTTGCCCTTCATCCCTATTTCTGTGAGTGGAGAGGTAGAAATTCGAAAAGTGTTTTTGTAGAATCTCAGGCAAAGATTTACCCCATGAAGTTTATTTTTTTTGGTTTGTGACCACCTCGAAAACAGATTGCGTGCCCTTTATTATATAAATAAAAGGTGCAACTTGAAATGTACACATAAAATTAGTTACGTTTTTTATTCATAGTTAATGATAACAATTTATTGACGTATTTAGAGATATGAATAAAGCAACAATTCCATCAAAACAAATATTTTATGAATTATTTCATTAATATGAAACTGCATAAAAAAAACATAACAAAGTGTTGATTCGTTAATGAATAATTGATAAAATTTTATAAAACAATAATTTGTTCTCCCCCTCTCTCTCTATCTCTAATGATACATTTATCGTATTTTGAATTTTGTGTGTAAACATGAATTCGATATGTTTACAGATTCAGGTAGTCATCAATACAAATGAACATGTAGATATAACAACTAATTGAAAATCATTTTTTTATAGCAACAATACACTGCAGATGAAATAATTAAATCATTCAAGCAACATCGCTGCGTTTTTTACCTTATAATTAATACGTGGAGTAAATAATAATTAAAAATTATTTTCAAGCATTTAATTTAAATATTTGCTCCTCTGCGTGTATGTTGATATACATACTTTTAATATGTATTATAATTTATTCATTCGAAGGAATGTTGCAAACTAGTAACTAGTAGCTATAACTGAAAAAAAAAATAGTTTTAAATAAGTGAAGACAATTTTTCCAATATAACCAGTTTAGAGTATATTTTACCTTATACGCTTAGAAGCTGTTGATTATTATTACATATTTCAAAATTGAATTGATGATTAAATTTTAATCATGCTTGCTCATTAAAGAATATTAGCGCGAGTGAAATGATTGTTGTATGTACAAATGATTGGCTAGTTTTTAACACTTTTCTCGACTTCCTGCATTTCATTTGTTCTTATTAATGCGAAACAATGCTCCATATAAAGTACAAGCAATAATAATTATATTTATTTAAACAAAGAGAGAAAGTATAAGCCATAATGCACTATAAGATAATTTAAATCTTTTTTTCAACAATTAGGTAAATGTTGCAATATTTTATTCTCAAGCAATGATTCGTACTCATAATAACAGCCTTTAGTTATTCCTTTTGTTTCACTTTTATTCTGAACTTTGATTTGTTTTTTACTCCACTTTTTACTCTACTATTATGATAGATATTTTCTTTTTACATCGAGTGTAATGAAATCATTTTCAACTTACTTAATACTGTTTTAATATGTTTTATGTGCCTAATGAAAAATTTATTATAATTTGTTACTGTATTGTTTTATTGTTTTACATTTTACTTTACAATGTACAAATGTGCATTTAATGAACTATCAAACATATTCATTATATAGTCACTAATTCGAAA
>JAODFZ020006687.1:0-13416 GCA_027574845.2 Deinopsis erosa
TAGATTGATACAAAATAGCGTCCACACATTCACATAAATACCCCCTGTGTATTTAATAACGCCCTATTAACTTGCATCCTGTTCCTATTAACTAAAATTTTATTTATTGTGACACGACACACTGCTATCAGCCTACTAATTGGCCGAATCAATTCCGAATTGATAAATGTGGGGGACGGCGATAGATTTGAATTTAGTGACAATATGTCACTTGTGTTGCACTTGTTTTTTTTTCTTTTTGGGACGGCGCGTGTACCGTATAATATATAATGCATTTTATCGACGTGATTATTTTTTAAAATGTGTATTGGGCGGCGAAAAAGGTCGCATGTGATAAAACGTTCGCGCGTCCGCCCGCCCGGCCTCTCACCCCTTACATATTCCGCTTTAGACCTCTACAGTGATTTCCCAAAGGCTGTATAAACTTCGATTTTAAAAAAACAACAAAAATGCACGACGAAAGAGAGAAAAGGTATTGACACACACAAAATTCGTGTCACCTCGCTCGCTTCTCCTCTTCTCTCCTGCATATAGATGAAATTTTTTTCATTGTCTTCTCTATCCTCGACGAGTATTAAATATTCATTATGTAATTCGATTGGAAGCAGAAAGCAAAAGATTAAAAAAAAAAACAAGCACACAACGATTGTAGGATAGGGTAGGCGTTAAATTATTATGAAAACTTACGATACATTCAAACAAAATTATTGATGAAAGCAAATGCAACTCAAAAAAAATATTAATATGCAATTTGAAACCGTACAAAATGTGCCATTAATAACATAAAATGACATTTTGAAGTTGCACGAAAATATACAATAGATGGCGCTGTTTAAGTAATAATGACAGTTCAAAGTTTTACTAAAAGATGCAATAGATGGCGCAGTTCAGCTAAAAATTACAAAATGTGTCATTGATGGCGATGTGCATCAAAAATGACACTTTGAAGTTGAAGTAAAATATACAATAGATGGCGCTGTTTAAGTAATAATGACATTTCTTAATTTTACTAAAAGTAGCAATAGATGGCGCAATTCAGCTAAAAATGACAAAATATGCCATTGATGGCGATTTCAATCAAAAATTGCACTTTGAAGTTGCACCAAAATATACAATAGATGGCGCTGTTTAAGTAATAATGACAGTTTAAAGTTTTAGTAAAATATGCAATACAAATAGCACTACTGTCTAACTGAAAATGACAGTTCAAAGTTGTTCAAAATATGTAATCGATTATTATTGGCGATTATTGGCGCATAATGACAGTTTGCAATAAAATGGCAGTGTCTAACTGAAAATGACGGTTCAAAGTTATACTAGAAGAGGCAATAGATGGCGCAGTTTAGCTACAAAAAGACATTTAGAAGTTTTTTTAATATAGAAAATTTTTTAAATGAATTTGATACATTTTCTCAATTTACACTATTTATGTAATATGACAGTTAAAAATCATATTAAAAGTTGCAATAGATGGCACTATTTAACAAATATGTACTGACAGATCAAAACTTACAAAATAGATGAGTAAATGGCACTGTCTAAATGAAAATGACACTTCAAAGTTGTACTAGAAGATGCAATAGATGGCGCTGTCTAGTTGAAAATGACAGTTCAAAATTATACTAAACGATGCATTAGATGGCGCTAATCAACAAATAATGACATTTCAAATTTATCTCATTTTTTAAGATTTTATGGAAACAATTGCATTTGAAACTTATTAATTATGCGCTAAGTGAAAAATAATCTGCAACTTCATATGCATATGCGAGTTCTATGAAAAGAAATTGAAATGTGTCAATAAGGAAAAAGTATTTTGTGAATGTATAGGTAAGAGTGTGAAATATAAAGTTGATTTTCAGAAAAATATTAAAAGTTCCAATTAATGGCACTATTTGACAAATAATGACAGCTTATGTAATAGATGGCGCTGTCTAGCTGAATATGACAGTTCTGAGTTATACTGAACGATACAATAGATGGCGCTAATTAAGAAATAATGACATTTCAAAATTTATCTCATTTTTTAAGATTTTATAAAAACAAATTTTAATGCAACTTCATATTATGCATATGCGAGTTCTATGTAAAGAAATTTAAATGTGTCAATGAGGAAAAAGTATTTTGTGAATGTGAGTGAAAATATAAAGTTGGTTTACAGAAAAATATGTTGTGTTAAAATTACGGTTCGTTCTCTCTAAACATCACATAAAATTCCAATTTAGCTGAATGTCTACGAGAATTAAATTACAGCCTTATATAAAGAGATAATAAAGAGTAAAGGGGATGGTAAAAATGTATAGTCTTCATAAATTAGTCGTCAGATATCTTTTCCTCCTATCTATATTATTATTCATTCATAAGTTTTTATTATTTGCGATTCTTCTGCGTGATAAAAAAATAATTTTATTTCTTTTTTGTTTCTCTCTTTCGTTCGCGCTTTATTTATAAGAATAATTAATGAACGCGTTCGTTTAAATTTTATATGCAAAGCTTCTTCAGATTATATTCAATAATTAAACAATTATGCAACGTTTACATGTCTCGTGGGGGGATGATGAAAACAGAAAATTGCTTTGGGCTTCGCAATAAGAACAGCTTATTCCCTTATGATATTAATAACGAGAGAGGAACTGGGAGGTGGTTGGGATTTTCAACGCAAAAAGCTGAAAAGGGATGATTAAAATCCACCCCGTTGTTATAAATCGATCTTTCAAAATTAGTACTTCTACCATCTATTAGCAAACATAAAAAGTTTATTAACTGAAAAAGAACCATCTTTGATGTAATAGGCAAATCATCCTTACATATGTAATACGGGTTACATAAATTAATTTAGTGAATATAACCTCACTTTTTATTAAGTGAAAATATAATAATGAATTCCTCAATAAATACAAAGTTATTTTATTTATGCAATACTTTAACGAAGAATCTGATCACAAAACGTAATATTATTAACATTTTTAATCAAATAATGTGAGTTTTTCTTATAGGATTTATCGGTGCACAAGAATCACTCAGACAATATGAATTATATCTGTTAGAACGTAAACGGCAAAGGGAACAAATTGGTCGTGTTGAAAAGATTGAAGTGGAATGCCAATACAACACAGAACCAATCACATTAAATATGAATAAGCATATATCAACACCACATGACTGTGCACGACGTAATAACGAATATCTAACAAATAATACGTAAATTAATCAAAATTTTGCTTTAGATTTAAATGAGACGATTGTTAAGCAATCAGCAGTTGCTCTAATAAACGGTGAAACACTATGGCACATGCACAAACCGTTACCAAGCTCATGCAAACTCGAATTTCTTCACTACAACATTCAGCAACCTTTTTTAGTGAATAAAGCGTTTTGGAGGACGTGCAGCTATTTATTGGGAGCTGTAGCAAGTAAAGCGTTTAAAAATAGTGTGGAATTGCATTTGCATAGCTTCCCAATACCAAACAGTATGAAAAATAGACGAAATTTGCTAGAATTCCTCAATTAATTGCCTTTTTTTTGTTCCAGTTAAAACTGGAAGCTTTGTTTATGATGTGCAGCTGTCTCTAGATGATTGGAAGCCAACGACGAATGAATTGCGTACATTGTCCCTAGAAATGATTAAATTTTGTCAGCAAGAGCATGATATTCAATGTCTTGATGTCTCTGCTGATTTTGCTTCCTTGTTGTTTGATAAAAATCCGCATAAAACGAGTCAAATACCTGATATTGCAGCGAGTAATGATGGAAAGGTTACTTTGTTCTGCGTTGATGATCATATTGATATATCGAAAGGACCGATGATTGCGAATACAAGGCAATTGGGCCGTGTGACGATAACGAATGTTCTGAAATTGGATACGGATATTAAAGGCGATCCTATTTATCGCTTCCAAGGCGTTGCTCTTCCCAGCAGTATTATGCTAAACCATTTTGCGTACGGATTATTAGAAGACAGAGCACGAAATTTGGTAAATATACAAAAAAATCGCATTTTATTTACTATTTTACTAAAAACTTTGCTTTTTCATAATAAAAATGCATTAATTGAAGCAATTTTATGTTTAATTAAATTAAATTTAAATATTTTGTCTATTTTTTTTTTAGAATCCTGCAAGGATACCAGGCTCGCAAGGCGTAACAACAGAGGATAATAGTTTTGTGGCGCATGCACATTAATTCGATAGAAATTTTGTATTTGTATTGAATTTAATGACGTCAATTTCCGCGAGGACATTTTTAAAATACTTTCGCCTCAAATATGATAATTTCCTTATACTTTTGTGTAATAATACATAATGTTTAGACGTTTATTAATTGCTTTGCTTTTAAACTGCGTTATTTCAGCAAAATCGCCGCCGAAAAGTGATTTTTTTAATTGTTACTAAACACATTTTATTAACGCTCTTTGCAGCTCCAGTTTGGCCGTCGATTTACGATTATAAGGCAACAATTTACTTACCTCAAAATGAAATTAATGAGCCTATTCAAGTGTGGGTTGATGGAAAAGCAAAAAATGCGCGTGTTGATTCGTATAAAGGTCTTACAAAATATTACATAAGAAATAAAGTCGAGTACAAGTATTTTCCGATTGAAAATGGCCAAAAAGGTTGCTTAAAATATACAGTGACACCTGAAATTCTTTATTTGCCGGATTTAAAATACTACAATTATACAGGTAATAAAAAATTACAATAAAGTGCACATAAATTTAAATTTCATAATAATATCGATAAATTACAAGTTTTTATAGAAATTAATTAATTTCTTATGTAAATGATTATTTTATATAAAGGTACACAATATGTTAATGGACGAATTTGCGACAGATGGGAAAGTAAGCAAATAATTAACAATTTATTGTTTAAAAATCTAATGTTTGTTTACTGGAAATCAAGTAAAAATCATGCGAAAATAGCGATCCCTGTAATGTATGTAAAGAAAAGCTATTTTCTTATTAATTAACATAAAAATGTGATTCAAATTAATTAAGGTATCAAGAAAAGGGCAATGATGATGTTTTCGTAGAATTTCATCAATTTGAATCATCCAAAATCAATAAATCTGTGTTTCATCTATCTAAAGAAGGTTTATGACAAACTTTAATAATTTTATTGACTTTGACCAGCTTTAGCATACTTTGACTAGCTTTAGCATACTTTGACTAGCTTCAGCATACTTTTCATAGCTTTTTATACACTTTAACTAACTTTTTACATGCTTTAACTATAGTTTTGCAATCTTTAATAACTTTTCCTAATTTTGAGAAGCTTTAACATACTTTAAGTAGCCTTTTACATATTTTAACTAACTTTTTACATATTTCTGGCTTTTTACATACTTTATTTGCTTTTTGCGTACTTTAACTAGCTTTAAAGATAGTTTAACTAGTTTTTAGCATACTTTAATATCTTTTGCATACTTTGGCTAGCTTTAGCATACTTTTCATAGCTTTTTACATACTTTAACTAACTTTTTACATGCTTTAACTATAGTTTTGCAAACTTTAATAACTTTTCCTAATTTTGAGTAGCTTTAACATGCTTTAAGTAGCCTTTTACATACTTTAACTAACTTTTTACATATTTCTGGCTTTTTACATACTTTATTAGCTTTTTGCGTACTTTAACTAGCTTTAAAGATACTTTAACTAGTTTTTTAGCATACTTTAATATCTTTTGCATACTTTGGCTAGCTTTAGCATACTTTTCATAGCTTTTTACATACTTTAACTTAATTATTGCATATTTTAACTAGTTTTTTGCATGCCTTAAACATTTTTTTGCATACTTTAATACCTTTTGCATACTTCAACTAGTCTTTTAAATACTTTAACTAATTTTTTACATGTTTTAACATACTTTAACTGGCTTTGTGTATACTTTAATAGTTTTTTACATACTTTAATAGCTTTTTACATACTTTAATAGCTTTTCCTGACCTTGAACAGCTTTATCATACTTTAACTGACTTTACATACTATAACTAGCTTTTTACATACTATAACTAACCTTTTCTATACTTTCCATAGCTATTAACATACTTTAACTAGCTTTTTGCTTATTTTAATAGCTTTTGCATACTTTGTCTTGCTTTAGCATACATTAACTAGCTTTTTGCAATTTGAATTCGGTTTAAGCATACTTTGTTTAGTTAATGTACACTTTGACTGCAGAATGACAAGAATTATAACAATTTTCTTGCACATTTTTATACAGAATTAAAATGTCATTTGGCGGTTCATGTAACGAACAATCCGTTACGCGAAATCTTTAGCATACGCAGTACTTTTGTTGATGAACAATTCAAAAAATATAAGAAAACGCATAAGAAGACCTACAAGCATCCAGCAGAGCATAAAATGCGTAAACACATTTTCAGGAATAATATGCGCAAAGTGCATGCGACAAATCGACAAAATTTAGGTGACTTTTTCACACATTTACTTAAAATTTCAGTAAATTCTAATGCACACTTTTCTAGCCTATAAATTAAAACTGAATCATTTCTCTGATCGCACTAAAGATGAACTTAAACGGCCTTTATTGTATGGCCATCAAAAACCGGCCAATTTAAAGAAATTTCCTTATAAATCTATTAACGCTACGGACTTACCAGCGCAATTTAATTGGAGAATTTTTGGTGCTGTTACACCTGTCAAAGATCAGTATCAATGTGAGGCGTGTTGGGCTTTTTCAACGACTGGTGCCATAGAAGGAGCGCATTTCGTAAAAAACAATATTTTGGTCCGATTATCAGAGCAGGCGCTAATTGACTGCACTTGGAGGTATTTTACATTAAATTTAAACCAAAACGCGCTACAAAAACATTGCACACACTTTCATTGTTTATTAAAATCAAAAGATTTAATGAATTTTAGATTGAATAACTTAACCTATTCATTTTTAGGTTAATTGTCAAAAGTGACAAATCTATTATGACAGTCATTTTCCTTTTTTAATTGTCAAAGTGACAAATTTATTATTTCAGTCATTTCCTTGGTTACAAGGGCACATCCAGAGGACTTCCTTCTTTTCAAGAACTTCCAGTGATCGGTTCGAGCTGAAGTATTAATAGAATGCAGTGTCATCGACAATAGATCTATCTGCCAAATTTCAGCTCGATCCGATCACAGGAAGTGGGTTAATTTGCCGTCGCAACATTTGCGTCCCACCGATATACATACAAATGCGAAGTTAATATAGAGAGAATAAAAATCAATAATTTCATCCAAATTAATTGAGTTGTCAAATTTGACACCGCCGCCTACTCAATTAATTGAATTCAATCATTTCAAACAATGTTTTTCATGTTATGTGAGTTGCATAACTAATCTCAAATCTTTGAGTGCACATTGAAGTATTTTATATTAAATTTAAACAAATTTCAATAATTCTTTTGCACATTCTATATATTAGAATCAAAATTTCATGGAATTAATGGAAATGTCAAAAATGACACCATCGCCTACTCAATTTATTTCAAATAATATTTTTCATGTAATGTTAGTTGCATAACTAATTTGAAATCTTTGAGTGCACAGTGAAGTATTTTATATTAAATTTAAACAAATTTCAATCATTTTTTTGCACATTCTGCATATTAGAATCAAAATTTCATAGAATTAATGGAAATGTCAAAAATGACAGCATCGCCTACTCAATTCATTTCAAACAATATTTTTCATGTAATGTTAGTTGCATAACTAATTTCAAATCTTTGAGTGCACATTGAAGTATTTTATATTAAATTTAAACAAATTTCAATCATTCTTTTGCACATTCTGTATATTAGAATCAAAATTTCATAGAATTAATGGAAATGTCAAAAATGACACCATCGCCTACTCAATTCATTTCAAACAATATTTTTCATGTAATGTTAGTTGCATAACTAATTTCAAATCTTTGAGTGCACAGTGAAGTATTTTATATTAAATTTAAACAAATTTCAATCATTCTTTTGCACATTCTGTATATTATAATCAAAATTTCATGGAATTAATGGAAATGTTAAAAATGACACTATCGCCTACTCAATTCCATTCAAACAATTTGTTTCATGTAATGTTAGTTGCATAACTAATTTCATATCTTGGAGTGCACAGTGAAGTATTTTATATTAAATTTAAACAAATTTCAATCATTCTTTTGCACATTCTGTATATTAGAATCGAAATTTCATGGAATTAATGGAAATGTCAAAACTGACACCATCGCCTACTCAATTCATTTCAAACAATATTTTTCATGTAATGTTAGTTGCAAAACTAATTTCAAATCTTTGATTGTGAGTGCACATTGACGTATTTTATATTAAATTTAAACAAATTTCAATCATTTTTTTGCATATACTGTATATTAGAATCAAAATTTCATGGAATTAATGGAAATGTCAAAAATAACACCATCGCCTACTCAATTCATTTCAAACAATACTTTTCATGTAATGTTAGTTGCATAACTAATTTCAAATCTTTGAGTGCACAGTGAAGTATTTTATATTAAATTTAAACAAATTTCAATCATTCTTTTGCACATACTGTATATTAGAATCAAAATTTCATAGAATTAATGGAAATGTCAAAAATGACAGCATCGCCTACTCAATTCATTTCAAACAATTTGTTTCATGTAATGTTAGTTGCATAACTAACCTAAAATCTTTCAGTGAAGAAAATTATGGTTGCAATAAAGGCAATTCATATAAAGCATTAAATTGGATTAAAAAAAACCATGGCATACCAGTGGATAATGAATATGGGCGATATTTAGCACAAGTACACTTTAAAAAGCAATTAAACAAATAATAAAAAAAATATTTTAGGAAGGAAAATGTCATAAAGTGAATACAACAATCAGAATCAAATCCTATGTGGAAATTCCGGCGAAAAACATAAACGCCATCAAGTACGCCTTAATTAAACATGGACCAATTATAGTTACATTAGCCGACACCGGGCCTGGATTTTTGCATTACGCAAACGGCGTTTATGATAACAAAAAATGGTAAGTTTAAGGAAAATCGAATTTGTTTAATTTCTTTAAAATAAGACATTTTAGCCCTCAAAGTGAACTTAAAAGCAATCATGAAATGCTTATAGTTGGCTATGGCACGCTTAAGTCACATTCCTATTGGCTTTTGAAAAATAGTTGGTCAAATAATTGGGGAAACGATGGGTATATGCTTATTTCGCAATTGCATAACACTTGCGGAGTCACAAATCTACCAATCTACATTGAAATCTAGAAATGTTGTTTATTGCATTAAAAAATATGTTGAATAATAGATTAAATTTTTTTTCATGTAAAACCCATTTTATTGTTGTAAAACAGTTGAAAAATGTGAACAAACATTTGCATTCTTGACATTCTGTAACGAAGCCTACTTACGTATGTCATTTGTTAATTAAGTGACGTATAGGTCACATTTGATCATTTGATCAAGAAGCAGTTTTTGGAATAGAAACAAAATTGATGCGTTTGAGAAAATAAAAGCGAATCGATACTTACTTCCATCTAACGTAAACAAAGAGAAACATCTGATTGTGTGGTGTGAAGGGTCAGGATTGCTATGAAATAAATTGTTTTTTGTAAACAAATCGCAGTCGGCTTGTTAACGTCAAGTTGTTAAGATGCTTTTAATAAAAGCAGCGTTTATTGTTTTCTTAATTTCCTTGGTGCATTGTGGTAAGTAATTACGTTAGTTACGTCAATGTTAAATTTAACAAAAACATTATTCGCATTTTTCTATAATTCCCAATCATCGTCATCGGCATTTCTTGTTTACATCGTCATTTCTTGCATTATTACATTAACCTCCAATTAACTCCCAAAATAAAAAATATTTTAATTCAAAATGTGATTTACTTGTAAATAATTCTTGCAAACACATCAACATTTGTTGATATAGATATTGGGAATAAGGGGCAAAGGTTATCACTTCGAAAATTGCTTTATAATTCATTTCAGACATCTTATCACTATATTTTTTTTCTTTGTTTATAGATGGGAAGAAACATCTAAAGGCACCAGAATGGAATTCAGTTTATTCAGTCAAAGGCACCCTGTTCATTCCCTACGCTGAAATTGCGGAACCTTTCTATGCTTGGTAAAAATTTACCTGCTCCACTAAAATATCTTTCGTTTCTTATGTTTACAAACACGTTCCAGGTATGATTCGAAAGCGAAACAATCGCGTATTGATTATTATGGTGGTATGGTGAAAACCTATCAGCTTGCTAATACAGGCAAATATGGATCGAGTCTTAAAATAGCTCCCATTACAACTGAGGATGAATTGAATGCGGAGACTTGCTTGCTGGTTAATGGGACCAGTGACCAGATTATAGATACACAAGCGATACTTCCATCNTCAAATTTCCGATTTATTGACACTTTGTAAGAGTTTGAATCACTTCCGGTTTTGGGGGAAATCATTTCTAGTTAAAAAAATATTCAATTTATTAATTTTTGTTAGAAAAAATGATTTTTTTAATCTAGATTGCTAAAATATGGCTTCTAATTATCTTAATAGACGTAATTTATCATCAATACAGTGATTGATGATTTTTAGGTTAATTGTCAAAACTGACAAATCTGTTATTAGTCATTTCCATGGTTACAAAGGGGCACATATTCCTCTTCCCCCTTTTCAAGCACTTTCAGTGATCGGACCGAGCTGAAATTTTAATAGAATGCAGTATTCTCGACAATGAATCTATCTGCCAAATTTCAGCTCGATCCGATCACAGGAAGTGGATTAATTTGCCGTCGCAAGATTTGCGTCCCACCGATATACATACATACAAATGCGAAGTTAATATAGAGAGAGTAAAAATAGATTTCTTTAAATTATAGAAAACTTCGGATATTAACATGTTTATCTTTAAAAATTCGAGTTAGGGAAGTTTTATTGTGTTGATTATAAAAAATGAATGCTCACCTTCATCCCCTGTGATTCCTTAAGGAATGTGTAGCTCATACCGCCGGCAATAATCATTTCATCGACTTTATCCAACAGATTCTCAATCAATTGTATTTTATCGGCGACCTTAGCGCCACCTAGAATGGCAAGAAACGGTTTTTCCGGATTGTCCAATGCCTTAGCGAAATATTGCAATTCTTTTTTGAGTAAAAAGCCAGCTGCACGTTGCTCAAATCCATCACCTATAATTATGAAACAAATTATGAATCACCATTTTCTATTAATCGAACCACAAATGTATGTGTTGTTACCTAACATGCTGGAATGGGCGCGATGCGCCGTGCCGAAAGCATCATTCACATAAACATCGCCCAATTTCCGCAAATTCTTTCGAAACTCCTTCACCTTTTCAGGATCAGCTTTGATTTTCTGACCGGTTGCGCTATCCACTCCTTTTCCTTCCTCCTCAATATGAAAACGCAGATTTTCCAATAAGAAAATCGATCCGGCGACTGGATCCTTGCAAGCTGTTTCAACTTCATTGCCAATGCAATCGGACAAAAATTGCACGTTCCTGTTCAAAGTGCAAAGTTAATTCAATGTTTACAAAAACATTATGCAGAAAAAACAAAATTTTTAAAAACGTTATCACCACAACCTTAAATAAATAACACAAACACATAAGAGAACGAAGAAAAACAAATAGACAGAGGTGGTTAACGAACAAAAGATGAAAATAACGTATAATTGCAGTCCCAAACACCAGTACAGAAAAAAAGACGTCAACAAAACATGCCAGTGTACTTACTCATAATTTTGCACTATTTTCAGACTTAAATTATTCAAATGTCAAATCAAATTAACTCTTAACAATAGGAAAGCAAGCAAAAGTCGATAACACACCTAAATTTATACCTATCTAACAGTTTGCTTAATTCATCAGCAACTGGTTTTAACGTAAATTTCACATTGCGATTGCCATCCGGTCGTCCCAAATGCGACATTAAAACAATACTCTTTGCCTTATTATTTATCGCATATTTGACGGTGTCTAATGCAGCGACAATGCGCTGATTGTTTGTGATTTTTCCATCTTTTAACGGCACGTTAAAGTCGACTCTGAAAATGTGTTTTATGTTACTCAGCTCGATTATTTCATATATTCTTTATATTACCTCATTAAGACGCGTTTTCCCGTCAAGTTGAGAGCATCGATGCCTAGTTTATTTAATGCCATGATTTTTGATTCAATACTTACTTAATTTTGCTGGAATTGGATTAATTTATAGCCTTTGGAAGATCAAAAGTCAGTTCAATGTCAAATCTTTTTAACCTGTTAGATTTCAACATGCATAATGTGTTGCCTATATTAAATAATATAAATTGTTATAAACTCAGATTTATATTAATTTTTATATAATTCTAGATAGCTTTTAGTGAATTATATTATTTGTTTTAATTTTATTATATATTTATAACGTAATTAATTATATTTATTGATTTATTTCAAATAATGAAAAGAAACTTTCTTCTTTTCGGAGAGATGAATGTAATACGTCAATTTATGGCGTTGTTCTGTCAAGTTGACAAGTTCTATCTTCAAAACGTCAAAACAAATCGTTTTATCAGTATAGTTGTGTAAAATGCAACCATAATAGGAATTATAATATAATTTAAGTGAAATTAAATAGTTTGCTACAATATGGCAGCTAATTTAGATACGACGCCTAATGAAAATAGCGCATGGATTGATTTCTGTGAGCGTCATGCACAGGCGGCCGCTCAAGATTTTGCGAAGAGCTGTTTGCAGTTTATATCAATGAATTTGAGCGAAAATGCACGCGCCTCCCTCACACATAAAGATTTTCTACGAAAATTCATGGACAGCTTCACCGAACACTTCGAAATCGACTTTTGCAAACGTCGTCTGCAAGCTCAAAAGTTCACCAACGGCACGGCACGCTTATTAGAAGATTTCAGTGATAATATATCAGATAATGAGGAGGAATCGCCGAAACTGCAACATAAGCCATTCTTCCGAAGGTATGCCACCCAAACACAGCATAAATAAAAATGTGTAATTGATGCCAATTTTAGATTAAGCTTTAAAATGCTGAGAAAGGGTAGGGAATTATTTCATAAGCAGCATTCCGATGAAGTTGAATTGACAACGAACCGTACGAAATTGGCGAAGATTGTGGTGGAATGTAGGAAGGAGGGAATTGTGAATTATTCAACGCCGGAGAGTTTAGATCAACCGGCAGGTCCACCAAAATGGGAACGATGTCGTTTAGCTTTGGTGAAAGCGGTAGGCGGTTACATGTTGGAATTCTATTCACCCCCGAAAAGCACTAAACCGCGTAGCGGCGTTTTTTGTGCGCTTATTACAGAAGCTAGGGAAACAACGGCGCTTGAAATGCCCGACCATGAAAACACATTCGTTCTGAAAGCTGTTAATAATATGGAATTTGTTATAGAAGCTTTAGA
>JAODFZ020006766.1:0-10240 GCA_027574845.2 Deinopsis erosa
ACCAACCTAATTTTCGTTACACTGAAAATAGATGGTGTGTTTGTGTGGTGGGCTGCCTACCATAAAAAAAGAACGAATTTTTATTTAAATGCAATTTTACGCAATTCTACACAACATTTGTCTTTCTTTTTCCATGGTATATCTACGAGAACATATTGCCGTTCATATGTTTTTCACTTTGGACACATTCCGATAGTGTTGGTTATATAAATCATTCTTTCTTCAACCTAAAAAAAAAAATTGTTCTTCTATCTGAATGGATATATGAGAAAAAGAATTATTTTGTGGAATAGAATATAACATAGCTATAGCAAAGTACATTTATCTAATAGAAAAAGAGGAAGTTTATAGCGGAAATTTCATTTCATCTCAGTTATACCACCCAACATACATCCATGTCAATAAAATGTATGACGTTTCATACAATGTGAGAATTTTAATAAAGATTAGAGGAGTTTATAGCATATGATGTGACATACAAGCGAAATTATTGTTTCTCATAAAATCTGTTTTTATATGCGCATTTATATTTTACAGCATGACATAAAAAATACGCAAACAAAAAAAAAGGGAAATCTATAGTATAAACTTCCTAACGAGTGCTAACAGAGGGCGCTTTTCTTGTTGTTTTTCAGGTTATGGAAGTGTCTCAGCGCGAACGGCGTGGGGTAAAATAGTTACAATAATTTACGCATTTGTTGGTATACCGTTGATGTTATTATATTTGTCGACAACGGGTGATGTATTGGGAAGAAGTTTTCGACGTTTGTATGGGAAACTATGCGGAACAACGAATCCACAAAAGCCGCAATGCCCTTGCAATAGTAACCGTGTTCGAGTACCAGCCACTCTATGTCTCATCATTATACTTGGTTACATTTGTTCAGGCGCTTTACTCTTCCATCGATTGGAAAATTGGACGTTACTTGAAAGTTCCTATTTCTGTTTTACAACATTAGGTAAGATAATTGCTAATTTAAATGAATTTTTAGCGAATCCGAGCGATAAAATGATAGTAAAAGGGATCGGCAACATAAATAGAAGATTAAATTACTTTATTATTTGACTTGAAGCTAATTTCAATGTAAAATATGTGTTTGGTGGCTTGGGTATAAAACATAACCTCACTTTTACATAAAACGATTAATTTTATATAAAACACTAAAATTCTGTTGTTTTAGGTACACTATTACGTTTAATACTTAATTAAACACATAATACTACAAAAATTTTAAATATTTAAACAATTTCCACCTAGAAATTGGATTAATTTTAGCAAGTATTGCATGGAAATGAGTTAAAAGTGTACATATCTTGAAAACTAAATGAGATATGTTAATTGTCTCTTTGGATTAATGTTTGTTGTCGTAATAAGCAACTTTATGCAAGAAATCAAATTTCTAGCATGTATAGTTTACTAGATAAACAATGAAAAACATTAAAAATTGACATTTTTGATAGTTTTTTGTGAATATCTTTAAAATTAAATGAGATATTTTAATTTTTTCTTTGATTTATTGTTTGTTGACGTAATAAGCAACTCTTTCCAATAAAAAACCTAAAAAATAAAAATTCAAAATATGTTTGGTGGCTCACTTTTACAAAAAAAAGGTTAATTTTATATAAAACACTAAAATTCTGTTGTTTTAGGTATACTATTACGTTTAATACTTAATTAAACACATAATATTTTATAATACATCAAGTTGATATAAAAATTTCAATGGTAAATTAAATATTTAAACAATATCCTCGTGGAAATTGTATTAATTTTCACAAGTATTGCATGGGAATGAGTTAACATTGTGCAACACGATAAATTACTTGAAAATTCATCCGGTAATTAAGTGAAAATGAGTATAAAATGAGATTTAATGGGAATAACAACAAAAATCGCTTATATTTCTCATTAAATCCAATGTGAGATTATTAAAATGAAACGTATACCTTTCCCGAAGCATATATTTTACATGTACACACTATGAAATTGTTGAAGAATTTATATTGCATATATATTTGCAGGTACAATTGGTTTTGGGGATTTGTTGCCGGGTCAATTAGCGCACGACATTTCGTTATGCGTGTGCGGCATCTACATCTTAGCTGGCATGGCATTGATTGCAATGTGTTTTACGCTCGTGCAGGATGAAGTATTGCATTTGTTTCGTTTAGTTGGTGCGAAATGTGCGCGTAAAGAGCGGATTATGGATGAGGGGAGTATGGGATCGGCGGTATCCTGACAACGACCGACCACCGAAGGCGCCGCGCCAATCACTAAAACGCCGCCTTTGATTAGAAAACAATTACCAACCTTCATACACAATAGTCTACCGAGAAAGGCAGCCACCTTTCAACGAAATGTACCAGCACGACGATCAGTCGGTCAGTAGTACAATAATTTCATTTGCAATCAAAAAAAATGCAATTTTTTAATGGGAAGTTACGCCATTTACGTAATTTTGACAGTTTTTTATGAATATCTTCAAAACTAAATGAGATATTTAAATTTCCTCTTTGGATTATTGTTTGTTGTCGTAAGAAGCAACTTTTTACAAAAAATTAAATTTCTAGCATTTATAGTTTACTAGATACACAATGAAAAACATTAAAATAAGACATTTTTGACAGTTTTTTATAAATTTCTCAAAAACTAAATGAGATTTTTAAATTTTCTCTTTAGATTAATGTGTGTCGACGTAATAAGCACCTTTCTGCAAAATATCAATTATATAGCATTAATAACTGACTAGATAAACAACGCAAAACTTCAAAAATAGAAAAATTCAAGGTTATGTCATATGAAATAGCAAGTGAATTGAGGTTATGTGATTTGTGGAGGTTATGTGATAGTTACCATTAAAATGTGAGCCACTTTCAGGTTCGGTGCGTTGTCCTGGCGGACGTGGTGGAAATTTCTCTCGGGGGTCCTGCTGATTGGTGGAACCGCGTCCATATAATGGCACCACCTTTTCCCGATTGATTGCCGCTTTACACACTGGACACACTTGTCGATTCGGTCGCGTCTCAAGCCATTGATGCAAACAGGGCCAACTAGAATAATTAATATTCAAGATGGGGAAAAAGAAATGAGAGCGCAGTTTTCTTACCAAAACAAATGTCCGCACATACTGACAACGGCATCACGCGCCGTATCCAAACAAATGTTACATTCAAAGGTGCGTTGCTCCTCTTTCACCTCATCACCAGCACCACGTCCATCATCCGACGGTGTGGCCGACGATGTCTTTAAATTTGGTGCTGCTGCTGTCGATGATGACGCTGATTCACTTGTACTCGCTGACATATTTCTTATATGTATATGTATATGTATTAAATGCACGTAATGCTAATTAACATTCATTATTACCCAACATATTTTTCGTTTTGACATTCAGATTAATATTAATTAGGTATACACCGCGCACTCACTCATTCACCTAACCTTCTCTTCTAGATGTCACTTAACGCATAAAAATCTTCTTCTTCCCTTTTTATATATTATTCCTATCACATAGATAATTTCTTAATCAAAATTTGATTATTACAAAAATAAAAAACAATTTTACTACTACGTTTCGTTTTGGAATGATAAGATAACGTCATTTATATGTGTCAATGTTGTGCAACGTTGCCACATCTACGAAATTATCCCTACAATTGATTTACGACATAAATAATTAATAATATTCTACTATCTTATAAATAATTCAATTAAATTCATATAAATATTGCAATAATATCAAATGTTTTATAGATTTTTCTATATTATTAATTTGGTATACAAATTGGTATGTTTTGATAAACCAAAATTGTTTTTCCACTTTACTTAATTATTTATTGAAATTCGAATAGATTTTAATTAAATTCATCAAATATTATATAGTTTAGTATCTAATTTTAATATAATCAATCAAAATATTAATATAATAAATATTATATAAAATAAATTGTATTTCTGTTTGTTATATGCAACCAAACAAACACCTTTCATATATGTCATTGTTGTGCAACGTTGCCACATCTACGAAATTATCCCTACAATTGATTTACACCATAACTAATTAATAATCTTCTACTATCATGTTAATAATTCAATTAAATTCATCTAAACATTGCAATAATATCGAATGTTTAATAGATTTTTCTATATTGTCAGTTTGGTATACAAATTGGTATGTAATGACAAACCAAAATAGTTTTTCCACATTAACTAATTATCCATTGAAATTCGAATAGATTTTAATTAAATTCATCAAATATAATATTCTTTATTATCTAATTTAATATAAACAATGATAATATGAATTGAATAAAATAAATTGTATTATATGCAACCAAACAAACACCTTTCATATATGTCATTATTGTGCAACGTTGCCACATTTACTAAATTATCCCTATAATTGATTTACACCATAAATAATTAATAATCTTTTACTATTTTATTAATAATTCAATTAAATTCATATAAACATTGCAATAATATTGAATGTCTAATAGATTTTTCCATATTATTAGTTTGGTATACAAATTGGTATGTAATGACAATCCAAAATTGTTTTTCCACATTAACTAATTATTCATTGAAATTCGAATAGATTTCAATTAAAATCATTAAATGCCATATAGTTTAGTATCTAATTATAATATTATCGAAGAAATTATGAATTGAATAAAAATTATATAAAATAAATTGTATTATAGGCAACCAAACAAACACCTTTCAAAAAATTGATCAAACAATCGTTGCCTACTAAAAAACAAAAGAGTGTGTGTAGTATAAATAAACAATATGACGGAAAAGTATAAGCGAAGCACAAGTCGCATCTCAACAAACACACAATCATCGAAGCCATCCACACAATTACCGCGCGCCCCCATTCACATTATAATCAATGGCGTTGATTATACACCTAAAGAAATCTCCCCGATGTGCTTTAAGGCGGGTAAGGAGCGCGCCATCAATCTATTCGATATACAAACGCAGAAGTCGGCGAGCGATTCAATGCACACGAAACTTCCCGCCAACAAGCCGGAATCGACGCTTTTCCGGCAGGAGCACTCGAAGATCAAAGAACAAAGTCAATTGTATACCTACTTCTCCACCACTGAAATGCACGAAACGGATAACATCTTCAATACGATTGAGCTGACGAATTCGAAGGCGTCCAGTGAGTTGGACGTGGTGGCGTCACAATTGCTGCCCATAGAGAAGCAGGAAATGCCGCAATTCATTAACCTAATATTGAATGAGACGGAAACGAAGCTTCTCTTAGATATACCTAGTTGTACGGTTGAGAAAGGCACCGAAGAAGGTGCGTATTAGCGTTTTTAATGTTCACTTGCAAAAAGTGAGGTTATGTTGTTTGTTGTTTTTTAGGAATATCTTCAAAAATAAATGAGATTTTTTAATTATCTCTTTGGATTAATGTTTGTTATCGTAATAAGCAACTTTATGCTAAAAATGAAATTTCTAGCATTTATAGTTTACTAGATACACAATGAAAAACATTCAAAATAGACATTTTTGATAGTTTTTTCTTAATATCTCAAAAACTAAATGAATTTTTTAAATTTTCTCTTTGGATTAATGTTTGTTGTCGTATTAAGCAACTTTCTACAAAAAATCAATTTTTTAGCATTCATAGTTTATTAGATACACATACAAAAACATTCAAATTAAACATTTGTGACAGTTTTCTGTGAATATCTCGAAAACTAAATGAAATTTTTTATTTTTCTCTTTGGATTAATGTGCGATGTAGTAATAAGCAACTTTCTGGTAAAAAACAACTTTCTATCATTCACAGTTGAATGAGAAACATGAAAAAATGTAAAAAGTGAGGTTATGTCTGTTTTAGGTAATGTGGTTGAGGAGGAAAATCGTCACTATGAATACATCACCGAAGGGAAAGGTAAAAATAGGAAGCTAACGAATGCGGCTGTGCAAACGGTGAATATGTTATCGAAGACGCGTATCACCGAAGCGCGAATGCAGCGAAATGCGAATAAATTCAGTTTCGCTTCGCTGTGGGACATGTGGGATACGTATTTGGAAGTGGATGCGGCGGAGGGTGGTGTAGTAGCAGCAGCGCCTCCAGTAAAGCGAACCGGATCGGCGATGTCGTATGATAGTGTGGCAATGCTGAAGGAGGAGGTGCAATGGCTGAAATTGCATCAAAACGAACGTTTCTTGGAGAACGTATGCGTAATGCAACGCATCCTAGCGAATAACGTCTTCAATGAGGAGCAGAAACGTTATCGTGGCCTGAGCGATCCATCACCGTATCGCGATAATGTCGAATTCAAATATAAACTCAGCTATCTTTGGAGTTTCGCCAACGATGACACTAAAGGTATGTTATAGATAGGCAACCAATCATACACGCTAATATATATTATGTATTGTGTGTTGCATAGGTCGTTGTGTGGTCGGTATGTGCTTCAATCCAGTGAATCGCGACATTATCGCTGTGGGTTATGGTAAATTCTATTATGATGATGAGGATGCTTGTGGGATGCTATTCATATGGAATATAAAGAATCCGGTGCAACCGGAACGTGATTATCGTTTCCCGTCACCCGTCACCGCCGTCGATTTCTCCAAGCAGACGCCGAATTTCGTTGCGATCGGCTTCTATAATGGTGATATTAAGGTGATTGATATTAGTTTTAGGTGTGTACATGTGGTGGGTTCTGTGAATCAGGAGGAGGCGCAATTGTATGAAGCTATATGGCAGGTGTATTGGTATACGGATCATGATTACTATAAAGGTATATGAATATGCAACCATATCTACATGCTGCAGCGTTTGCAATGAAAAACATTAAAAATTGAATCAAAAATTTTGACAGTTTTTTGTGTATATCTCTAAAACTAATTGAAAGTTTTTAATTTTCTCTTTGGATTAATGTTTGTTATCATAATAAGCAACTTTCTGCATAAAATCAAATTTCTAGCATTTATAGCTTCCTAGATAAACCTTCCTAAAAAAACATTAAAAATTGACATTTTTGACAGTTTTCAGTGAATATCTGGAAAACTAAATGAAATTTTTTAATTTTCTTTTTAGATTAATGTTTGTTCTCGTAATAAGCAACTTTATGCAAAAAATGAAAATTCTAAAATTCATAGTTTACTAGATACATATAGAAAAACATTAAAATTAGAAATTTTGGACAGTTTTTTATGAATTACTCAAAAACTAATTGAAATTTTTAAATTTTCTCATTGGATTTATGTTTGTTGTCGTAATAAGCAACTTTATGCAAAATATGAAATTTCTACCATTCATAGTTTACTAGATACACCCTACAACGTTTTTTTTATTATTGGACAGTCTGTATATGCGTAATGCATTAGTATGCAACCCTATATGCACACATGCAGCTTTTCCTATTCTTTGTGCGTGTTTTATTAATGAATTTTTGTTTATAGGACAGGAATTTCTAGCGGCAACATCACAAAACGGTCGTATATGCAAATTTCGTTTAGTTTCGCAAACGGTAGTTATGAATTACAATCATATGATGAAGATAACAGCCGCTGAGGGTAAATTGAAGGGGATTGAGACGTTGAGGAAGTGTACGAGTAATAAGAATATGGGAACGCGTCATTCGCCCGCATTACTCTACACACCGCATCCCTCCAATCCGAACATCTACTATATCGGCTCGGGCGAGGGTGTCGTGCATAAATGCTCGAAGAACTACTACCACCAACATTTGGATTTGTTTCGCGCGCACGATTCACCCATTTACACGCTACAATTCTCCCCCTACTGCACAAAGCTGTTTTTGACGTGTGGGGATGATTGGGCGATGCGTATGTGGGCCGAGGGCATCGCTGAACCGCTGTTCGAGATGAAGAAGAAGGCGTATGGGGTGCAAGGATGCGCATGGAGTCCCTCGCATGCCACGATCATTGCGAGTATCTCATCGAATGAGATCTACCTGTGGGATATACAGCGGAAGACGTACGACTGTCAGTCGGTGCATGTGTCACCATCAAAGGCGCGCAACACCCTCATTCAATTCACGCCCGACGGCCGTTGCTTGCTGGTGGCGGATATTGAGGGTAATGTGCATGTGTTTGCGTTAGATGATATGCCCTTTGTGCCCTTCTTCCAAGAGAACCTTCTAACGCAATCCGTTAAACGTTCATTGGTGACACGACCCGATTTATTGAATCATCTCGATAAGTTGGGTAGTCTCAAATTTAAGTGATATTAACTATAGGTTATTTTTGCACAAGCCGGTCAACGCTGTGTTTATATATGCAACACATTATACATATTGTGTACTTTTTAGAGTGTGTATGTTGGCAACTCTGCACCAGTCTGTGATATTTTAATTTTGTCTTTCAATTAGTGTTTGTTATCGTTATAAGCAACTATATGCAAAAAATTAAATTTCTAATATTTATAGTTTACTAGATACACCATGAAAAACATTAAAAATACACTAGTTTGATAGTTTTTTGTGAATATCTCAAAAAATAAATGAGATTTTAAAGTTTTCTCTTTAAATTATTGTTTGTTGTCGTAATAAGCAACTTTATGCAAAAAATTAATTCTATATCATTTATAGCTTACTAGATATAGCATAAAAACGCTTTTTTATTATTGGACAGCCTGTATAAAAGTTGCCATTTTCGTATAACGAAATGTTACGTTTCTACAGCATTTATTGAACGATAGCTAAACTAAACTATTTCCATTTCTAAATTGATTAGATTTGGTTTGAAGCCTCAGTAATTAGGTATTTGAAATTTTAATTTTTTACACATTTCTATTGCATTTAAATATAAAACTAAACGTAAATAATCAATTAGGTTATATAAATTGTATAAATTAAGCGAAGATAAAAGGAAATTTAAATAAATTTAACCAAAATTTGTTAGTAAAACAAGATAATAATAACGCGCGACGACGAATTTATGAAATTCCTGTTTAAACAACAAGCAAGAGAAATAATCAATCAGATAAATATTACACACACACATACACACACACATAATGATAGAGTGTGATAAGAAAAAAACGGATTTCATTTGAAAAAATTCAATCATTTGTTTAAATTGTTTCCGAATTGATTATGTGGAAAATTGCGTTCATTTTAAGTGCATCCTTAGCGAATGGACAATATTGTGATACAAGCGACAATTTGGTGAGTAAATTAGCGAAATATTTACACAAAAACTGAAAATAGACGCAAAATAATGAGGTTCTAGTAAAAATAGATTATAAAATCAACAATTTTATGTTTAATTTACTCAAATGCACTCTACCTATAGATAGATAGACAAACACATTCCTAATTTACATTAAAAATAAATTTAATTAAATCAAACACCCTGTATATATATTGTTGGTTAGGTGACACATTGTACAGCTGTGTATATCTGGTTATCTACAACATGCGCGATTAGAGAGAATAGTTTTTTCTGCACTAAATCAAAATAATATATGTAAATATTATGCAGATTAGGTAAATATTGACGCACATGTACCGATTCATTGATAATAGATTTAGATCTCTCTCAATTAATAGATTTTCTTATCAATCACTTATTTGACATTTGTTTAATGTTGAGTATATTACATATGTTTATCTATTCCAAGTACTACAAGATAACAAATATTGATTTTGGCTTATTTGTTTAATTCAATTCAATTGAATTAAAAAAATTCTGATTTTATTAAATTTTTTATTTTTCTTAGGTTTGCTAAAATTTAGTGAGTTTAGTTATCTTAGGTTGGTGATGCGGACGCTTCACTATTTAAAAACTAACATAACCTCAAATTTCGTTTTTCGCTTATAGAAATGTAATTAATTGCGTATTTTAGTTGAGTGATTTGATTATGAATAAAGTGAAGGTGCCGCTATATGTGCACACGGCGTTTGGATATAATGGAGATAATGGTAAGGCGGAAATGAACGTTTCGTGGACGCAACGCAACAACAACGAAAGGTAATTTCGAAAATTAACAAAAAAATCATATGAAAAACCAATTTATATTGCAGTTTCTCAATAAATGCGATTGTAATAAAGGGCGCGGATGCATCCACCACTAATTGCACATTCTGCGAAGATATACAAACGAACGGCGTGGATTTCATTACAATACACGAATTTCACACAATCAACGACATCTACATGGAGAATTACAATTGTAGCGCATTTCTCTATTTAATACGCGACGTGGATGCGAATCGTACATTATATGGACGAAGCGAA
>JAODFZ020006846.1:0-11837 GCA_027574845.2 Deinopsis erosa
AAGACTGAAAAGGGGGGAGAAATGATGGGAAAAAAATGAGGGAAGGAAAGGGAAGGAGGGGGGAGAATGGATGGGAGAATATGATGGGAGGATATGGTAAGATGTGGGAGAATGTATGGGAGAATATGAGGGGAGGAGATGGGAAGATGTGAGAGAATGTATGGGAGAATATGATGGGAGGGTATGGTAAGATGTGGAAGAGTGTATGGGAGAATATGTGGGAGGATATGGTAAAATATGGGAGAATGTATTCTCCCATATTCTCCCGTATTGTTGTAGGTCTTCGAGAAGGTTAGGTTAAATTATATTACTGATCAATTATTATTTCAACTGTCCATTATAATATTTCTTACCGCTGACGCCTAACTGCTCATTTTACTATTTTCTAACCAATTATTATTTCAACTGCTCATTCTGTAGTTTTTACTGGCCATGTTATTATTATACTGACATTGTATGATTAAATAACAAGCCAATTTTCTTTTTATTACTTATCATGTTTTACTGCCGAAATATTAAATTACTGATCATTTTTATTTTGAAATAGGTTCTCATTATAATATACTTCCATTTACAGTTACTACCAATTTTAAGATTTTTTTTTTAATTTTATTTATAAAGGTTTTTATTCTACAGACAAATATATTACTAAATACATATAAATATTTTATGTATGTTGCTTTTATATATGATAATTCATTACATATGAATTGTTTGTTTATCGAAAAGTTTGAATACAGTTTAAAATTTTATGCGCGCGTTGTATGGCATTTTTGTTTTATTTAGTGAACAAACAGTTTTATTAGAAATATTTCCAACATCCTGTTTGTTTTTGGTAGGTCTTCGTAATGATGAATTCTTGTTTCAACACCAGTAACAGTATTGAATTATTACCTTTTCCTTCCTCAATGTACGTACATATATCTTATGAAAAAGTTTCAGTAAAGTTAATAATTTTTAAGAATTTCCACACTAAATGATTGATCGAAAATAAACATTTACTATGTACATAAAAACTACTTACTTACCAAAACTTTCCTGTTATGTTTTAGAACAAACTTTTAAACTACAATTTTAAAATCTAAACTACAAATTACTTTTTGTTAAAAGTGTTTTGATAAAAATTGTTTACTTTTTATAACTAATGGATACAATTTACATTAATTGTAAAGACAACAAAGTTTCTGCAATAAAATTTTTACATTTCTGATAGAAACGCAATTTGTGACGTGACCATTCGATGCATAATTTATCAGTGGTATTAATGTAAGTGATAAGCAAGCATATCACATCAGACCTGGCGTATTGTAAACAGAACAATGTGTGCATGTAGATATTAATCAGCTTTATATAGATGTCACATGTGTGGTGTGCTTTATTGAGCATCAATAGACGACAAGAAAATTATTAAATGATACATTTAAATAAATGTTTTATTTAATAAACATTGTATGTATAGGTTATATTTACAAGCACATTACGCAAAAATATGTTTTTAATTTCCTAATTCCATTCACGTCAGCTTGCCACTTGCCCATAATAAATTTGAACCCTTTTGTCATCAAGGATTATTACCAGATTACTGTACTTAATATCACTAGCACCGCCGCCGACAAAAAATGCTTTGTTCCGGAGAGGATATCACGATGTGGACATAATTTCAAAATGTGTAAAAGTTTTACATACACCTTTCAAAAAATATGTGCGTATTACTTTTTTTTTTCGCTCCCATATTCGTTTTATTGCTGAAATATACCTTTACCCTTATGAATTTTTAGTATATTAAATGAATACCAAGCCCATATAATATATTATTATACGTATATGTGTGTATGGGAATATGAAAAATTGCTTTGGACTCAACGAGTCGATGATATGTTGGAAAATATCTAAAAAACTACATCATGCTAACAATGCATTTTGATTGACCACAGTTAGTGGCGCAAAATGCACTAATGGAGGTTAATGGTCCATGCAACGAGGGTGGAAGATTGTCCATTTATTTACGCCAAATTTTCCTATTAGCTTTCTTCTTTCCTATACATATATAAATTGCAGCTTTTCGATTCCAACTAAACTTATACATTAAATAAAAATAATTTACTTTAGGTTATGAATGTACATAAATTTTGAAAAGCAGCGAATGTATGGAAATGACACTTTTAATTAACGTAGATTTAAAATGTAATTTTTTCATGCATGTACCATTTTACTTCATATATATTATGTATGTGTTAGCACGTTGAAAATCAGTTACATTGTGTACTGCTTTCAAAGATTTAGTTGAATATACATGAGCAATGATTGAGGGAAACTTCCTCGTGCATCCGGTCTGTTGACCGGGCAAGCCCTTTCTAACAACATTATGTTTTCTTGTTTGATCTTAGAGCGTAAGAGAAAGCAACCAAAACTATACAGATGCTCAACAATCGTTTTACCAAATCTCCAAATAACATTACACCACAATGGACTTGGTAGCAAATTAAATTTTTTCAACAAGCAAATATTTACTCTGTCTGTTGGCTAAATTTACATAATACGTATTGTAGAGATATAAATGTAAGGAGATAATAAATAAGTAACTAAAAGTATTATTACAATTTGTATTTCTGTTGGTTGATATGTCGGAGATTGGAGCTGTCGCACGAAAAACAAATCTCATTCATTTCAAGTCCTAAACAATTTCTCATGTTCTGAAAATACATTTTTGACCATTTTCAAACATGACGTTTTTCAGTTGATGTATGTATTTTTTTATATATCTATGTTTGTATAAAAATTATAATCTACATAAAAATAATTAAACTTAAATCTTTTAGCAATAAAATATATTTATAAAATGTGGGATATATGTTTGTGATATATTACGAAAAACACATAAACAATACAATTTTTGCATGAATTCATACAATCATCTAACAACTCATCAAATATTTTATATATATGTGAATAGCAATAAAAATATAGCAATAAAGCTCAATAAAACTTTTGTTTCTTATTGATGCTTTATTGTATTATATTTCAACGTTTCTTTCTCAAAATATATATTTGTTGTTGCTCAAATCATAAAATAGAAAAGCTTAACCACCAGACTCAACAACAAGCGCCTTAAATTTTTATGTTAGTGAATAGTCAGCCTGAGAGAGGGTAGCAAAAAAGAAATGGTAAAGTAGTTACACATTGAGCATCCAAAATACTATAGCTTTCGCTTAAACAACGTCCTAAAAATCCTCTATGGACTTGATGTATAATACGGTGATAAATGTTAAAGGTTCTAAGCCTTCGAATACCAAAAACGAATGATTTAATATGGGAAGCACAATTTTAAAAGGTGATGCAAACATTGTATAAAATTCACATATTTTAATAGAATTTTCGTATTAATTTTAAATGTTTTGTTTTCTTCCAATGTAAACAAAGAATTTGTTTCACATAACATATTTTATTTTTTGCTTTACAAGCAATTTAAAATAATTGTTTAATCTGACAAAATTATTACACAATCATATTACCCAAAATTGTATTTTTGTATATACTACATACATTCAAAAAAAAAAAAAATTTTTAATCCGCCTAGAGGAAATTGAAAATTTTGTGTAGCTTTTCATAAAACTTTGTGCAGTTATATATATGATAGTAAATTACCATATGTTGTTGAAGGAAATGAGAATATAAAATGTAAATTATGCAAATTTATTATAAATGTGTATGTGTAATGATTAAAGGCCAACTAAGTCTTGTAGGTTATTATGAAATAATTTGTCTACTGGAATTGCTAAAAAAATCGACAATTTTGTACTATAAGCCAATACCATTTTAACCAGTTCTGTACTTTTGTGATTAATGATGCTTGCAAAGCTTAACTTCCAGCATAGGAAAATCCAAGATCATTGATAATATTTTTTTAAGTATTATCATTATTCGCATGACATAGAAAAATTTCAAGTATTAAACAAAAAGTAGATAGGTATACATATGCATATACATACATATAAATATTTTTTTAATTTTCATGATTAAGTTGGCAAATGAAGCCAACTTTGAATTAAGCACTAACTTAATTAAGAAATAATTGTTAAAAGAGATTCTGAAGCTAATATCTTATTGTTAGTTAAATAAGGCACATATCTAAGTTTCGAGTAAAACGTTAGTGAATAATTTATTTTCTTGTAATAAGTTATATGCTGTTGGGACATTTGGAATTAGGCCAAAGGCAAAACGAGATTTTCAAATAAATGTAAAACCGCAATTTTAGTACGAAATTTGATTTCCCAGTTGGTGTATGTCATCTTATGGATGGATGAATAATTGACCACACTCAATCAGAGTGAATTGTGAAGCAAAAAAAACCAACACCTACGAGAGTCTTACATATTAAATTTCAATAAGGCATCAACTGTTTCTGACGTTAGTTTGCTTTCTTAATCTATATTTGAAGTCAGTGCTTTAATCAAGTGAAGTAAAATACTGCCTATACCCTATCATATCTTTTCTTTCTTTATGTGCACTTAAAGTTAATGAGTTAGAATGAAATAGATTTCAACTTGTCGTAAAACGGTTATAGGAAAATACTTAGGGAGAACTGATCTTATCCTTTAATCCTCTTTACTGCACCGATAAGTAAATTGTGCTGTACAGAAACGATTAAATACAAACTTATATTATTTTTATTGTAATTTAAATTTACTAATTACCAAAATCCCTCTCAATATATCATATATTTTCCATTTAATAAGCCAACCTTAACAAATGACATCAAATAAATTACTTACTTAAGTGAATAAATTTCTACATAGAGTTGATTAAATCGAATGTTCTCCTCTTATATATTTGACAATAAAGTACAAAAACAATCTCATATACAACTTTTTACAAGTACACTTGAAATTGAGTTAATTAATTCATTAATAGAACTTGCAGAACGTAAGTTAATTTAACTTTACCATACATAAAATTATTTATTTAATTTGAAATAATGAAAAGAGTAACTTAAAAATGTATATAGAAAACTCTAATTTCCGCAGTTCGAATAACACTATTTTAATTAAATGAATTAGAAATGAGATTTACCTGAACCGATATGCTAATTTTTCATGTTGCTTCTAATTTTGCGTGTAGTGAATGTACGTAGTTAGCGTGTTTGCAGATTTTTCAACAGAAATATAAAAAACTAATCTCACCGCAATGTAAATGGAAATGTACAAACATTATGCATTGTGCTTTAAAATAAAATAATTTTATTAAAAAATTGCATAGTTAAATATGTAGAATAAAAGCTTTTTAATCAAATATAATCATTCTACTTTTAACAGATGATTTTTCACTTTATAGAATGCAATATTATTAAAATAATAAGCTGTAAATTTATTCAGGAAAAAATTCAAAGTATATATTTCGAACGTAATGCACTTTTCGTTTGCATAAGATATAAATGGCATGAAACTACTTGTGTCTTTATTTTGTTAGATGTACTAACAAAATTATTCCTAGCACAAGTAAAATGTATTCAGATGAAAGCACATAGAGAAGAAAACAAAGCATTACTTTCAATATTTACTCAAAAGTTGTAGTTTTGATTAAATTATAATTATGCATTAATTATAATTCTGAATACGATGATATTGTGTAGAGAATTCTTAAAGGTCTATAATTAATGTAATGCGTTTAATGTTATTCTATCATTATATAATGCATTTTCTGGTTAATTAACAATCTGTAAAATCACACAATACAGTATAAAAAAATGATTTCGGAAATGTATACGTTTATGTGATATAAACTAATTAAACATTACATTTTATTGTATTTATTAGTAAATGGATTCATTAACAGTATTAAAACTTTTTCACTTTATTATTGTAATGTTATTCTAGAGGAAATACTTTATAAATTAAACTGTCAAAATGTTTAAATTTATTTTAATAATTAATTTACTGTAAAGTTAATTATCGCAGTTCTTTCGAGCATTATGTACGATTCAATGTTCTTTCATAAAATCATATCAAAAGCATAAATTCTTTGTTTCTGTGATCTATATTAACTCATTTATTAAATTTTCTAAACAATTGTTTTCCATTTTTATTTTTCATAAAATTATTCATTCACAAATTAAATTTTATTTCATGACTTACTTTGATGCTGTTTTGTTTCAGAACCATTTCCAAAAGCACCTGTGCTGTTGATAAGAAGTAATATTGTTGAGATATTGGTAAGAATGAATATTGTAGATAAGGATTATAATAACATAGGTCAACATGTAATGTTAGAGTTTGTTGTAAGAGCGATATGGCTCAAAATATTACAGGACATTATATCATAATATATGCGTTTCTCAATAAGCAAGGGATCGACATTGGTCGCAAGAGAACACTTTATATTGATCCAGCTTCCATTTCACTTCACACATAAATTATAAACTTTCTCTATGAAGAGTATCTTCTAACTTAGTAAAAACATTTTCTACACCTTGTACCAAAAATTTCGTATTCAACGAAACCAGCCAACGTACTATTACCCCCAATATAAAGAAAATATTAAATTTTTCTTTTACTATTCGTTGAATGTTTAATTAATTGCTACCAAACCAGCACATGTTACAAAAAATATAAGAAATAGAAAAAGAAAGAAATTGCGTCAATTGCTTGTTTTTCAGTGTAAATATTGTGCTGATATAACACAAATTAAATTTTCACGTCTGCACGTGACATCTTTGCTATTTGACAGTAAACGCGCAGTTTGTTCTCAAATGATTCAAATTAATTAAGACCATACCGCCTTCTGCTGATGTCGCTAGAGATATGTAATTGCTCTGTAATATTAATAATAATAATACACACATATCTAATCCTTCAATACCAATTTGTGCTTATTACTGCTGTAAATTAATAAACAGAGTCGGGAGTCTGGAAAATTTCTTTTTCTTCTATTATTCGAATGTTGTATAGCATTTAATGTAAAATTTTGTTCTGGAATGAGTAGAATTTGTTCTCTGATAGCCTTTAATTAACATAATGGTTGAGGGCGGATTCGCTTGAATTCCGCTTTTTGTTTTTATATAAAAAAAACTTTTCCTAATTATGACAGGAATTCTGGTTGAAAAGTTATTTTTACACAGTTTAAATGTATTTATTAATGAATATATTCAATAGAATGAAATAGATTAAAAGTTTCTGATGAATTGCTGTTGTTGTGGATGAAGAGTAAGCTGCATCACGAAGCATTGCTTCTGAATGTTCGCCTAAAAGATTTACTGAGATCTAATGTTTGTTCTTTTAATAAATTGATTCAATTACCTTCAAATATAAAAAGTTTTATAGAGTCAGGCTTCGTTGATGTTTGACTGCATGTGTAAAAGCCTTCGTCATCTAATGTCACCATAGAAACTCTTAACCGACTTGTTATTTTCTCATCCCTATAATCCGTGTCCACGGAAATGCCGCCTCGATCAGACTAGAATATTATCACTAATTAGGTAATTAGTAATTTAGTAAGATTGTAATTTAATGTTATATAGTTTCACTAGGAACACTAACCTCAGATGTAATTTCTTTTCCTTTATGTAGCCATTGAACACGAGACGCTCCTAATTGGAATAAATCCTGTAATTGTGGATTTGTTGCTGATGACGATGATGTTATTTCACATGTCAATGTAACCGATGATCCCATCCGAGCATAAACCTCTCTAGGTGATTTAATTGACGCTGCATGCGTGTTTTTCAAACTCATACCAGCCGGTTGTTTTAAATCTTCAACATACACAAAAAAAAATCATAAATTGATTATCAGAATGATAGCAAAAATCAAAGCGGACATCTAAATTGAATGTTGTTTATAAATGATATAATGCAAATTATGCAACATAAATTTCATACAAAAACAGAACTGCAACAATCACATAAATATCAAGTGATTTCATAAAAATGTACATTCAATTAAAAACTAATTAATTTTATTATAATTACCTGTTACGGATAAATTGACAGCTAAATTCATTTTTGGATCGGAATTCACTTGACATTCATATTGTCCTGTATCAGATATTTTTACACCACGTATTCGCAATCCCCAAAAATCTGCGTCCTTTGAATGTACGCTTTCGAATCGATTGTCTGCGGAAAATGTGAATACTCCAGATGTAAGAATGGAAAGGTCCTTAGTCCTTATCCACGACACCTGCAACAGAAACGTTAATTCCGTTTTTTATATTATTCTTGTTGTTGTGCGTGGTTAGCAGAATCAGAAGGAAAAAAATTTCTATTTTTACTTTTGCTTTATACTGTTAGTTAAACATTTCTGCTTTACTAATTTTTTTTCTTCTTTTCAGTCTCTTTCCGCGGCTTGAAATCCCAAATAGGATATAAATTATAGATGGGTGTATAGGGATTACATGTTTAAAACGGGTACGCATTTATGTACGTATTTTTTAGTCTTATATCTTTTTGAATATAATTACATAAAAGCTAACAAAAAAATTTACATTTTTACAATGTTTGCTTATAATTCATGTTTAATCTTTGCGAACTATCATATAGCACATTATTATTTCACTGAAACGATAAAAAATATTAAATAAACAGCTTAAAATATTATATTAATTCCTCTGACAATTAGAAACATTTCTCTTAATATTCGTAATTAAATACATAAGTTTTAATAATAAATTCATATCTGTGATAAATGTCAATCATTAAAATCAAAACTTATTGATTGAACAGCATATGTTAGTGAAAATGATTTAATTAAATGTATCATAATACAACTAACAATTTAGTAGTTAAATTATTATTTGTATACTGTATACTATTACATAACTTATTAACAATAATGTATATAAACATATTGAAACAAAGATGGAATAGACAAACAAAACTTGTAATTAGAAATTTAACGTTGTGTGTGTGTTTGTGAGTAATATATGATTGTGTATGTGTAACATTTGCATTTGCAAGTTCAATTATAAGTCTGATTTAGATTTAATCACTTCCATTTTAATATACAGCATACATTTTAACTTAAATGTTATCTATCATGTTTGTGTCAATTTTTAGATGAAACTTTATAAAGCAACAACATGATTGTCATCACCATCACATCATAATCATCATCGCTAAATGAAACTTTGCCTAACAGAATTTTAATTAAAGTAGTTTTGTTGTTGAAATATACGATTTTCGTTTGAGTAATTAAAAGTGCAACGAAACGATTTTAAAATTGATGCTGACGTATTATTAAAAAAGAAATGCTGTAATTTATATCACAAGTTGTTTTTGTTAATTGGATACCATCATATACCTGCTATATTATTTTATATTTACCGCCTGTCAATACCAAATAATCACATTGTTTATTTTAATTATAAACTAAAATTTAATACAACGTGCCAAAACATAAATTTTAATTGGAGCTTCTTGAAAGTTGAACAAACGAGATGAAAGAAGAAAAAAACGATTGTAGGTTTTAATCGTGGCCTTATCTTACATTATATTCAACAAGATAAACAAAACTCGCCACTAATTGCTTCCATTGTTTAATTTAATTTTAGAAATTGAATGGGAATGAGAACGCACGCGCGCTCGCGACTGAACGATTTGCTCATTTCTAAATATTTAATTAAAAAATTTATTTTAGGTTAATTTAACTTTACATTTTTGTTTCTCATCTTCCCTCTTTCTGTCCATGTTGTGTATATGCTTTCCCTAGAAATTTTTTTCAGTCTACATTGGAATGGAAATCACTGTGTAAAAGTGCAAAGCTTTGAAGATTTCGTCGTTGAAACAAAATACTATAAAACGTTGCTTTTTTATTAAAAAAAAAAAAGAACCAGCAAGCAAAACAAACATGAGGTCGCAAATAAATTTCAAAGTTTCTATTTTACGATAAATTTTGTTTGAGAAAAAACGAACAATGTAAGGGATTCCAATTGTTTAAGAATTCAAATCAAATCTTTTACTTATCTTAATTAAAAAATAATAACATTTCAAATGATGAATGGCTTGAAACGTGCCAGATTTATAATGCATTAATTTTTGTTTGAGACGTTAGTAGCTAGCCAATATAAATTTGCAATTACAATGAACATGAATCTATAAACTTAAGCATTATACATTATAATAATCATTTAATACAAAACTTTTCATCTATTATAAGAAAAGGTAAATATAATTAAGGTAGTTTTGTTGTTGAGTTACGTTGTTATTAAACAGTTTGCCTAACAATTAATTTACAAAATGCGCTGACTTGCAATGCATATATTAGTGTCTCATACATTTAACACGAAATTAGCTCCAAGTTCTGATAGTAAACTTGTATATAAGTAGTCTAAATTCACTTCATTAAATTAATAATTAATATTTTTCTATTTTTATCAAAAATAATTAACATGCTGTGTAAAATCGTCTATAACATGTAACTTAAATTGCAATCATAAGTCTTAATGCAATTTATTTCCTTTTGGCAAATGTGCAATGTTGAAAAAACTAAATATTTTATAAAGCACTTACAACTTTGTCTCCTAGATTACGAACAGTGCAAGGAAGTAGAACAGTTTCACCAACATTTGCATCGATTCCGTGGATAATCACATCGAATCGAGGCAATATTAAATCTTTTTCGATATTCATCGACTTATTCCATATATAGCCTACAAAATAAACAAACAAACAATTGTAGCATAGAACAAATTAAGATATTAGACGCAGGTGTCGTTTAAAATGCATAACAAAAATCTATTTTCGGCATGTTGACAATCTTAGGTGGATTGGAATTCAGGATAGCCAGTTGGCTTATGTAAGCCATTATTTGAATACAACATACTGGAGATAACGAGCACGAAAGGTCATAAGGATTTTGACCACAAGTGCTACTAATTATTGCCAGGTAAGTGGCCATTAGCAGATTCTATGGGCAATATAAGAGGAACATTTCAATTGAATGCATGCAAACTCTAGAAAATAAATCACTCTCTGTCTGCCAAACATTTTTTATATGTGTGGACGACTCACTTACATATAACATTTATTATTACATACATATATAAATTATTTCCTAACAAATCATTTGCGCATTTATTTATATAATACATCAATTTTATTTAAAAAAAAGTTTCTTCCTTATAGCAAAACTTTAAATCAAATTAAAACTTTTAATATGCTTAAGTTGTTATTATATTTGTATATCCAGGTCCAGGTCCGGATTAACTATTATTCAAAATACACAAATGTTTAGAGCTCATAATTCAGAGGTGTGCCCTTCGGGATTTACCCATCAAAATTTTTTTTCAAATAATGTTATTACTCAGCAGTGACAGCTAAATACATATTTGTATGTCAAAGTGGGTAATAAAACTAAACATTTTAGCTTTAGTGAGTGTGCATACACCCTAAACGCTAAATTTTGTCTATGATCGGGTTAAAACTTATAAAATCAGGTCACCCTGGGCTCAATGAGTTATATTCCAGGGGCACCATTTGTCTAAGCACTCTTAAAACACCCATATTTTTTATAATATTCGTGGCTAAAGTCTATTTCATTTTTAATATCATTAAAAGAGCCGTCTGACTACCGCTAAACTTTCAGAATGATAATAGGAAAAACTAATAGAGATAATGAAATGCGGTTTTCATTATTAAATCTATTATTAAATTCTTGAAATCCTAACGTATTTTTAAAAATTATATTGTTTATAAATCGTGGAGTAAATAGCAAAAAAATCAAAATAAAAAAAAACGAAAATACCGTTAGTGTTCAAGTTAATACTATATTAAGCTACATACCAAAAATCGTATTAAATAAATAATATTTGTAGCCTGTAAGCATACTGGAAATTTTAAATTTACA